>CM076572.1:575825841-576047665 GCA_034641835.2 Pinus albicaulis
GTAGACCGACGGAGGGTTCAATTTTAAAAAAAAAAATTGAAACTTTAAAAGACGAGAAACGTTGTTTTGAATATATTATATGAAGTAAAACAGTCCATGAAAGTGAAATAGCAGTATGTAGAATAGTAAAGCAACAGATAGAGTACCGACGTCCATTGTTCCAAATACAAATTAAATTACCCAAAACCCTGCAACAGAGAAAAACGCTAATCATAATCATGTGAGGAGTGTGATATGTCCAAAATATAAAAAGACCATCAGACCATATCAATAAACCAGCAACATAGACCAGCATCGCTAGTTTTGAAGGCAGAGTGATAAACATTAATCATTTTTTTTTTCACAAGAGAAAAACGTTGTTTTGAATATATTATATGAAGTAAAATAGTCCATGAAGTCATTACATTTTCACATCTGAAGATTGGAACCCAAATATCCATCCAGAAAAGTGGAAGTCCCACCCCAGACAATGATAGAAAAATACCCCATGTCACATACAGGGACATGATATAAAACCCAGTAACGGTCCACATGGAGATTATCTACAAATCCGAGAAAGCATCCAAATATGCCCGAGGCATCTATAAGAAAGTGAAATAGCAGTATGTAGAATAGTAAAGCAACAGATAGAGTACCGACATTCATTGTTCCAAATACAAATTAAAGTACCCAAAATCCTGCAACAGAGAAAAACGCTAATCATGTGAGGAGTGTGATATGTCCAAAATATAAAAATACCATCAAACCATATCAATAAACCAGCAACATAGACCAGCATCGCTAGTTTTGAAGGCAGAGTGATAAACATTAATCATTTTTTTTTCACAAGAGAAAAAATGTTGTTTTGAATATATTATATGAAGTAAAACAGTCCATGAAGTTATTACATTTTCACATCTGAAGATTGGAACCCAAATATCCATCCAGAAAAGTGGAATTCCCACCCCAGACAGTGATAGAAAAATACCCCATGTCACATACAGGGACTTGATATAAAACCCAATAACGGTCCACATGGAGATTATCGACAATCTGAGAAAGCATCCAAATATGCCCGAGGCATCTATAAGAAAGTGAAATAGTAGTATGTAGAATAGTAAAGCAACAGATAGAGTACCGACGTTCATTGTTCCAAATACAAATTAAAGTACCCAAAATCCTGCAACAGAGAAAAACGCTAATCATGTGAGGAGTGTGATATGTCCAAAATATAAAAAGACCATCAGACCATATCAACAAACCAGCAACATAGACCAGCATCGCTAGTTTTGAAGGCAGAGTGATAAACATTAATCATTTTTTTTTCACAAGAGAAAAAACGTTGTTTTGAATATATTATATGAAGTAAAACAGTCCATGAAGTCATTACATTTTCACATCCGAAGATTGGAACCCAAATATCCATCCATAAAAGTGGAAGTCCCACCCCAGACAGTGATAGAAAAATACCCCATGTCACATACAGGGACTTGATATAAAACCCAGTAACGGTCCACATGGAGATTATCGACAATCTGAGAAAGCATCCAAATATGCCCGAGGCATCTATAAGAAAGTGAAATAGCAGTATGTAGAATAGTAAAGCAACAGATAGAGTACCGACATCCATTTTTCCAAATACAAATTAAAGTACCCAAAATCCTTGAACAGAGAAAAACGCTAATCATGTGAGGAGTGTGATATGTCCAAAATATAAAAAGACCATCAGAACATATCAATAAACCAGCAACATAGACCCGCATCGCTAGTTTTGAAGGCAGAATGATAAACATTAATCATTTTTTTTTCAGAAGAGAAAAAATGCTATTTTAAATATATTATATGAAGTAAAACAGTCCATGAAGTCATTACATTTTCACATCTGAAGATTGGAACCCAAATATCCATCCAGAAAAGTGGAAGTCCCACCCCAGACAATGATAGAAAAATACCCCATGTCACATATATGGACATGATATAAAACCCAGTAACGGTCCATATGGAGATTATCGACAATCTGAGAAAGCATCCAAATATGCCCGAGGCATCTATAAGAAAGTGAAATAGCAGTATGTAGAATAGTAAAGCAACAGATAGAGTACCGACGTCCATTGTTCCAAATACAAATTAAAGTACCCAAAATCCTTGAACAAGAAAAACGCTAATCATGTGAGGAGTGTGATATGTCCAAAATATAAAAATACCATCGTAACATATCAATAAACTAGCAACATAGACCAAAGACGCTAGTTTTGAAGGCGTAATGATAAACATTAATCATTTTTTTCAAGAGAAAAAACGCTGTTTTGAATATATTATATGAAGTAAAATGTACCATGAAGTCATTACATTTTCACATCCGAAGATTGGAACCCAAATATCCATCCGTAAAAGTGGAAGTCCCACCCCAGACAGTGATAGAAAAATACCCCATGTCACATACAGGGACTTGATATAAAACCCAGTAATGGTCCACATGGAGATTATCGACAAATCTGAGAAAGCATCCAAATATGCCCGAGGCATCTATAAGAAAGTGAAATAGCAGTATGTAGAATAGTAAAATAATAGATAGAGTACCGACGTCCATTGTTCTAAATACAAATTAAAGTACCCAAAATCCTTGAACAGAGAAAAACGCTAATCAAGTGAGAATTTTAAGTAAAGTTAATCTATTAACATTGCGAAAAAAATTACACCGAAGTCAAAAACATTACCTGGCTAGACTCATGGAAAATTTGTCATCAAAAAATCAAAAAATTAAGAAGACTGCCCCCATACGGGGAAACCAATCTTGAACGTTTAATTTACAGAATTAAAAAATATTACAAAGGTCCAAAGACAAGAAAATAAACTAAAAAGCACCAATTAAGTGGGCCCGCTACAAGAAAAACAAATTAACCAAACTACTCCTCCGATGGTTCCTCCACGATTCGGCACCATCCTTCGGAAGGTCCAAGATCACTAGGTGCGACCTCCACATTCATGCCACGGCTCCCCTCCTGAAGGCCCGAATGTTGGCCGGCTTTTTCCGAGCTCAGACCCGCAGGACAGGTGCATTCTTCCTCTGTTTGGGCCTCCTCGCGGAAAACCACAATGACTGAAGCTGTGATTCGTGGGCGGTTGAGAGAGCAATTAAAGGAAAATTGCGCAGTGCGCATCGTGGGAGAAGGTGAACTAGTGGTGGGGAAGCGAGGAGCAGGGGAATCTATACGGTGGCCAGATCCTACAACCCGACCCCGCCCACTCCTAGTATTTGGATATCGACCTGCGTAATAATCACTAGACTGGCCGGAAGTCGACTCTGTTGAGGGGCTGGAGGGAGCGCGCAGGGGTTGACCTCTAGTGCTCCCCCTGCGGCAACACATCCTATGACGCACGCAAGGCATGGGTGCAGTCTCAGGCGCAGTGGGCACAAGAGGAGACGAAGAAGCAGAATTGCAATTAACATAGGAAGACAGACAGAGACAGAACCGAAAGAAATGCAAATATGCAGCAACGTCTAGGCAGAAGTTCAGCTGGCCACTTCTCCTTATCGTCACAGTTAGCAGGCAGTGTAATCCAGCAATCAGCTTGTCTGAAAAACCATGGCTAAATGCCATTTTGTCAACCCGTCTACAATGCAATCATAGGATGCCCGTCATAATTAATCTGTAATCATTAATAATGAGAGCCGAAGGCCGGATCAAATTGGAGCGTGCGGAATCGCTAAGAGGAGTGGAGGTCTGATCTTGAATAGTGTTAAAAATTAACTAATGTGGATTTGATGTGAAAACTTAATTAAACAACGTTAAATGTTAATGCGATTGATATGAAATCGCCATATCCATGTCCCATCACCTTAAATGCCATCGAATGCACCCGCAGTTGGGAGCAGGGCAAGTTTTTATTGAGGACATGTGGCAGAAATTGATTAGAGCGGATCTTTGTTTGGGCCGCTTGCGCAATGGAAATCCGAACCTGTAAAATATTAGGGCGAATTTGATAAGAAATTTGCGTCACAAAATTGGCCGACGTCAGCAGGCTATTTTGGAACGCGAATTTGGTTTGACTTATGGTTTATCGCCGTTTGAAGTCCGGCGGGCTCGACTTAAGAACAATTTTGTTTGATCCCATCTTATAAAATTTGTGTTGGTTTTCTACAATACACATATTTATAATAAATCATGGGAATACCACACTAAACATGTGGAAAATTTATATAAATAATTATTGAGAACAATCATTTTTATGTAAAAATATCCAAGGCGAGGTCTGTGTAGAGAACCGAGGTCGTGAAAACTGTTCAAATATAAAAATCCCGCTTAATAAAGAGACAAAATTGTTGTGCTTTTGGAACCTGACCCGAGGATTGGACATGAGTTAACAAACAAAAGGATAACAGAACCAGACTTGCACCCGTGGTCAAGCCCTCTACCAAAACCACGAGCGGAATCACAAAAGCGGGTTGCCCATATCGCACCGCTTTTGCGGAGTAGGCGGTATTTCCTATTCGCGAACAATTCCATAGGGAATGCGACACGTGGTGAAGTGAGCCCCAGAAAACCACCGTTTAACCCGCGCCATCGCACGTTAAAGCCCGACGTTGGAAGCCGAGCGAAATTTCCAAGAGTCGTTGATTTGGAGAAGGGCCATCGGATGGTGGTCGCACGTTGAACTTGCCTGGAGGTTAACTAAGGTGTGCGGAGGATAGCCAGGTACGATACGAGTGTTTGATTGGTTATTGATATATATAGGTGGGGCCGGAGTATAATGAAATTTTTTAATTAAACGATTGGCGGATAATTAGCATAAGTCTGGAGCGTGATTGTTGTAAGGCTGGGTGGTGAAATATAGAGCCAAAAGTTCATTACAAGTTATTTATTTAAAAATAAACGTGGAGTATAAATACAAAGTGTTGAAAGTTAAACATCGGTTATAAGGCTTGGAGATAATATAAAGTCGGGAATATAAATTAAAGTCCAACCATTGTGGATAGTATTTATTTATCAAATTCTACGAATTTGATAAATAAACCCGAAGAAAGAATAAGTCAATTAAGACTCAGGCTGGAGGAAAAGAACGGGGTACACCAAGGGAAAATGCTGACAGAGCGATTGTAGACACACCAGCTCTCCTTGGGGGTCCAATTTATTGAAGATCACTGTTCTAGGAATAAGGAGTTATTTTCTCCAAAAATAACCCTAGCCAAACATTGACAATGCATCAAGGATATCTTTCTATGCTTCATAAGTACATATGTTCTACTTCTAAATCATGTCTTGGAAGTGGTTGTTTTGCTGGAAATTATTCACCAGTTGGTTTCATACCAAAGTCTTTTTCACATTTCAGCATCCAATACATGAAAAAGATAATGGTTTAAAACAACATAAATATTTGAAATTTTGCAAGAATTGTCTGGCACACTTTGAATATGAATTTTGAAGTCAAGTGCATGATCTTGTATAGGATCAAGTGTCATTTTGAATACCAAATGTTTCACAAGAAACTTCTCAACATGCTACCCTGCAGTAAGGATTAAATGACAATATTGCATCAACTATTTCCATAATAAAAATGCACCTCGGCCATAAGACTAAACAACTACAAATGTTGTAGATCTAACAAGACCACACAATCAAATGTATTCCACAAGGCCAATACTGTATGAAAAATGAAAAGGAGTTTACAACCAAAAATACCTTAGGCAACTAATTCAATTAGATACACCAAACCATCAGCAAAAAGGAAAACCAGCCTACTCAAAAGGCAGGCGTTTACCTCCTTTGACAAAATTTTGAGTTCCGAAACAAGGGCCTTTATTGTCTTGTCAATGCCCCTAGTAATTTGAATGGGGTTTGCACCTGCTGCAACAACCTAAACAAAAAGGTTTCATTTCAAATTATTTCCACAAATTTAAGATACAACCATTGTCAGTTTTGTATTTCCTAACAAGCTCATAAATTTTGACAAAAGAACCAAAATTTTTTAATACCTGATAGCGATTTTTTCACTCAAAAACTATCTTAGACTCAATAAGCCCAACCCAAAACTAAAAAACCAAACACCATAAGACCCTACAAAAATGAATAGATGATCTTAATCGAGTACTATCGACAAAAAGTTACCTTTACACCCTCACTTATTAAACCCTGTGCTGTTGAATTTTAACTTCAACTGCTGCAGCAGAAGGACGGATGCAGCAGCAACATTTTTTTTGGAGGTTGCTTGCACGACATCTAGAAATTTAATTCAACATTTAAAATTCCTGCAATTTTTTTTTGTAGACGGCCGCAGCCATATTTATGTACAAGATTGTATTTAAACACAACAACCAGCATTAACGTAATTCACCAACCAGAAATTAAAAAAACAGAAATTTACACCCCAGTTTTGTAAATTCAAAAGTAGGACACGTGGAGCATTAATATTGGATCGCATGAAATTGAAGGGAATATGAAAACCTGAAAACCGGACCCAAATTTTTTATAAGGCACATTGGATTGAGAATTCACATTACAAATTAGGCAGACGTCAGCATCCCATTTTGGAACACGAATTTGGTTTGAAATTCAATCTATTCAGACTTTTGAAGTCTGATGGAAAGGGTTCTTTAATGTTTTGATAGTTTAATTTTATGTATGCTTTAATATATACATATGTTTTAAACATATATATATATATATATATATATATATATATATATATATCATATGCGAAATGAAAGGTGGGCCATAGAATTTAGTTTTAATTTTATTTTTTTTAAAAGAGGGTTTATTATAATATGTTTTATATGTTACCGGCATATAAAAAAATAAAAATTCGAAAAAGCTTGTTAGTTTTTTAATAGACAATACATAAATTTTTTATTCTGACTGGAAATTATTAACAAAAATTAAATATTTGATGTAACTTTGAAAATGTGTATGCAATTTTGAAAAGGAAAAACAAACCAGAGTGTTTTAAAAGACAGAATGTCTTCATTTTAGAACAGACGTTGATTCAGTTTTATGCATTGCGTTTTGTAGCGAGTCCTTAATTTTGTAATCCCTCTCGGTGAAGAAGTAGATGCTGTCGTTTTTTGAGTTATTAGAAAGACAAAGTTTGTTTTTCAAATATTGAAACTCTTGTCTCTTGTCAAAGAAATTTTATTTTCTGTGTTGAGGAGGGAGATTTATTCTCCATTGTTGTTACGGAATGCTAATATTCCAACATGTGCAAAGAACAACGGATGTTGTGGTTCCATCTGACTAAATCATTTATCTTCTTGTGCTTTCACTTCTGACTTATTTAATATTTTCAACTGGGTCCTCTCATTCTTAATAAAAGGCCAGCCATAGCATTGAGATACATTTCATTGTACTGTCCAATAATAAATTCTAGGCTCAGCCATAACCCTTTCCTTTTATTGTTGTGAAAAACTTTGTACATCACTCCTAATGTGGCTAGTCCATAGGCCAAATGAGCAAATTTAACAATGCTTTCCTTTCACCTTTGAGTTTCAAATTATGCCTACCAAATCTAAGACATTTTAAGGAGAACCATCTCGCACGATTTAAAAAGAAAACGACACATGTAAATTAACTCGCCAGCTATTTATCCACCATCATTAACTATTTTCGGAGAACCATGCTGCTTGCTCTCAGACAACATTTTGCCCTTCGCCCCAAGAGTGACTCCAACAAGATCAACGAAGTTTTGTTCACACCGCACAGAAGACAAATTGACAATGCTTTCGGTAAGTCAATGAATGATAAACTTACAAATCGATGAATGATGAATCATATAATTGAAACAAATTTAAAAAGTTAAAAGTTTAAACATACATCATACAATCATGCATGTAAGTTTGTAAGTTGTAATACATAATCATTAATGTAACTACTAACAATATACAATGAAAATAAAGTTTGAGATATCATATGACATAATATATCGAATTCAAAAATAGAGTTTAAGCTGAGGTTACAACTCAAGTACGAAAACATAAAGCAACGCAAATAAGTTATGTAAAACATAAAACACTTATTATAACATATGAATATCAAATGATATCATCATAATGATAAATGAGCATAAATGCTCAAGTTCATGCCCCACTAGTCTGCACGCCAGCACGCACAGACTTTCTGTCAGATCAGCCATGTCACCATCCCCCGAATCGAGAATCACTGGATTCTCAAATATGCTAAGTGGCACATCAACTTTTAACACGAAACCATAAACTAAAAGGGGCGGTGAGGGGGATGTGAGGGCGTGAAGGGGGTGAGGCGTGAAGGGGGTGTGCGGGGGGCATGAGGGGGCGTGGGGGGAAACATCCCCTAGAAGTCCCCAAGACCACGAGCGCGAGGGCGAGGAATCTAGACCCCTAGGTGGGGGAGCGAGACCCCGTGTAACAACTGGTTCTGGAGGTGGTGGAGCAAAAAGAGCTCAAATGGAGCTGAAATTTTTCACATAAAAAGGACTATAGGCTTGACTAATGGTTACCATTTAAAAAATGATATCTAGGCAATGAGAGAATAAGTGTAGCATGCAAACATGCATTGAGAAATCTCTGAGTTTGCATTTAATACTTATGATGGATTCAAATTTGGGTTTCAAAATGCAATTCTGGCATAGTTTTATCGAGAAACCATGATTTAGTTCTCATGTTGGTTTAATTTATATTTTAAGTTTGTTTTGCAATCTTTGGGTGATAGTAACTCATGAACTAGGTTACCAATGTGTAACAATCATATTTCAGAACAAAATTGTGAATTTTTATATTATTATTATTATCTATTAGCTATGAGTATTATTGCCTAATGCCTGGAATTTTGACATCTTGATAGCATGGATAATTTCGAAAATATTTCTAGTAATGTTAACATAATAACTATCATTACGTGTCTTCACTTTTGTCACCATAATAGACCTGTGATATGGACTCATCACACAACTTCTTGTCTGTGTCCCAACAAGTTCTAGGTCTGATTGAACCTACCTCTTAGTGTAGTTATTAAGGACAATTTGCTTGATATATAACTCAATAACTCGATCGCGTTCTTTGCAGTTCTAAAAAGAATCCTCAAAGTGTTAAAACTTCCTGGTATGTTCTCTTTTGCTCAAGCCTTTTGGATGCAAAATAATATATATCATTGATGACTTTTAAAGTATGAAAAGATCCAGAGGAAAATCAATGGAAGGAAGTGATCACAATGAGAACACAAATTTAGCATTAAGATGAGTTAGAGTCTAAGTGAAACCCTATAATTTTAATTAGTGATGAAGGACATCACATAGGTAATTATATTTTCATGTAGAATAATACGGTAATTCAAATTTAGCTTCTAATATATGAAAGGCATACCATAAATTTTTCCACGTAAGTCCAAACAACCTATAAAAAGGGAAAACCTTCTTTTTCCATAGGAAATAATTTACCTTTCCTTTTCGAGAGCAATCTAAATCCCTAAAAAGTATGAACTATCTTGCACACATTCTTGAATGTGTGAAAGTGGAAAGAATACCCCTACACAAGTGATGCACACATGTACATTTGAACACTAATAGATTTTTGTAGTTGAAATGCAGTACTTGTTTCATTTAAATGTAGGGTTTTTAAAGGAAGGGAGAAATAATGGTACGAATTAATAGCGTTTCTTTGGGAAAATTTTAAATCTTGTATTGGGTGATGAATAATAAGAGGTAATGAATCTTGATTCTTGACATCTAGAGAGAACCATACGACCTAACACAATCAATGGAATTGACCAAAAAACCCAAATAGAGTCAACCCTCATAGGAGGAAGGGCACAGAGTAAGAACTTACCATTTTGCGAAGTGAGGCAAATGCGGCCTGCAAGGCGGGGGCGAACGGCGAGGGCGAATGCGAGGGAAAATGCGTGCACGGGGCGAGGGTGAATGCGGGCGAATCTTTCATTACGAAAGGGCCCCGAGGGCGAATCCGGGGCGATGTTGTTCTGCGAGAGCTCGGGGCGAATGCGAGGGCGAATGTTGTTGCAAAGGCTGTTGTAGCAGAATATTTGAAAAGACGAATGTTGTTTTGCAAGAGGGCGAGGGGCGAATGTCTGTTACTAGCAAGCACGGTAAGAATGCGCGCGTGATATCGAGACGTTAATGTAGCACACATGTACATTTGAACACTAATAGATTTTTGTAGTTGAAATGCAATGCTTATTTCCATTTAAATACTTAGGGTTTAAAGCGAGGGAGAAATAATGGTGCCAATTAATAAGCGTTTCTTTGGGAAAAATTTAAATCTTGTATTGGGTGATGAAGATAATGAAAGTGTGAATGCTGATTCTTGACATCAGGAATAACCTCTGACCTAACACGATCAATGGAATTGACCGCGCTTAAATAGAGTCAACCCTACTGGGAGGGAAGGGCACACAGTGGGCACCACACGTTTGCACGGGCGGGGGGCGGACGTGTCTTCGCAAGAGGGGCGGGGCGAACGGCGAGGGCGAACGAGGCCGTGTTGTTCTGCAAGAGGGCGGCGCGAATGCGAGGAAAATGCGTGCCGGCCCGGGGGCGAATGCGTTCTGCGAAAGCGGAGGGCAAATGCGCGCGTCATATTAGACGTCAATGTGGCTATTACGACGCATACGAAACAATAAAATCATTCCATATGGCGCACCTCGAAAGATTTCAATTTTTTATGTAGCGCGCCTTATAAGTTTAGTATTTTTATGTAGGCGCGCATATAAGAGTGTCGTTATCACAGACGGCGGAAAAGCGTCGCTATTGCGGCGGGTACCCTGCGTCGCAATGGCGACACCTGAACAATGTGTACTTGCGACGATTGATCGTCTCAATGGCGATGCTTTGGGCCGCCGTCTTCGCAATTGCGACGTCTTCCTCAAAAACGTCGCAATTGTGACACTTTTCTAAGTGTCGGTATTGCGACACTTTTCTATAAACGTCGGTATAACGTGGGTTCGGAAGCGGGATGGAAAAAATTTGAAATTTCCGACCTTGGCTGAGAATCCAAAAGCGTCGGAACCAAGTGTGGAATTTCGCCAAATGTCGTAGTGGTTGTTTGTGATGGTTTGAGAAATTCTCTCAACTATCACTCTAAACAGGAATAGTTAGATATGAAACTCTATATATTAGATTAATCTTTGAATGTAAAATTGTGTGTGTTTGAGAATATATTTATGTTTTCGATAATTATTTCTTTATGGAGAAACATACTATTTGTGTCCAAAAGAAATAATTCAACTTATGGCGAACATAAAGGCCAGAAGACGATGGTGCTTTGAAATGATATAGTCTAGCTTTCCCACTACTGAAATGGGGTTGTGTTTTAATGCACTGCTTGTTTTTACGGGATCAAATTATGAGTAGCAACACCAAAGGATCAAAACTCGCGGAGGGCCCAAATTTTTTCGAGGAGCATTGTAGCCTTGTGGTGCAGGTATATTCTCTCTTTCTTTTGATTCTTCTATGTTTGAATAGGAATACACCGGGGTCATCAGCAGTAATGTCGATGTCGATTAATTTTTTGTGAGCTAAATGTCACTTCACCTTGCACAAGTCTCCACAATTTTGATTAGCAATCTTCCGCCCTATGTCGTAATGTTGTTGGGGATACACTTACCTGGTGGAAGACTAATTCCAGACTTGAAATCTGGTATGAGACATATCACTTCATTCCCATATGGGAAGAAATATTTTGTCACCACGTCGTTCATTCACATTTGGAAATCCCGGTGCTAAATATGTTATTTTCATGGATGACAAGGGAATAATCATATACTCACCCGGAATAATGCGTATGGCGGGGAATGATTGGTCGGGTCTGTCTCTGTCAATTGCATATATAGTGTTCCCATCTTCTATTTCATTGCAAATTTTAAATTTCAGCACCTACTTGGTTTAGTATGCTCTCTCTTTGCGGAATTCCTCAACCACTTTCTCTTCTGTGGAGAAATGCCTCCGTTGGGGAATATCACAGAACATCCTTATTCAATTTCACTATATACCTTTTGGGATATTTGGAAGGCCTCAGAAATCAATACATATCCAACATGACTCATATGTATGCATACTATTAATACAAAGTGTGGTTTGAGTATTGCATCCCTCGATGTGTGGCAGTGGCAGATTCATCACACCGAAACAAACCTCCTCCCAGATCATTCTACTGTTGGCTTCTTAGTCGGACTTCTCAACGGGGATTATTCAATTGTGGGGCATGGATATGGATTGACAAACATAAATTATACAAACTTCATTGGCATGGGGGTGAGCCTCAACTCTCATGCATAATTGTTGCCTTATTGGAACCCTACTGGCATACCTCTCCAGCCATCAACTTTTTACAAATATATGGGGATTCTAAAACTGTAGTGGAGGGCATCGGGATAATACCAATTTCGATCATCCAAATCTTCGTGGCTAGAGAACAGCAAGACCGGACTCTTATTACAACAACTCCAACACTTCTCCATCCACCACATATCATTCAGGTCAATCGGGTAGCGAACTCGCACTCTCTAAGTGCGGCATCAACGACCCGGAATGATTCGTGCACATCCCTGAGGTACAAAGGATGGTGTTGAGACGATTTGAGGACCTAGTGGCCTTACCATAAGCTCTTTCGATATTAGCTTGGTTTTCTAACAACTTTTTGATAACACTTTTATTTTAGTTATAGTAGTTTTTAGTATGAAAGCAATATCACAACTAAACTTTCAATACTGCTTTTCTTTAATATGTTTAGCTTCCTTGAATTTGGACATGATTGGAAATATGCATGGAATGTTCACAGAAGTATGATGAATTTACGGCATAATATGATGCGGAATGGTCTTTGGGTTCATTATAAATAAAATGTGAATTGTTTTTCTTCGGAAAAAGAAAAAACAAAAACATTGAGACATGGTCTAATTTTTTTTTCTAAAATAATATTAAGCTATTTTTAGTTTTATAAAATGATTGGTTTAAATTCTGCAGTGTAATTATTTTACAAGGTTTTTAGATTTTTTTTCTAAAGGAAAAATTCGTAATTTTTCATTAAAAGATAGCTACATTACATATACTAGTGGTACACCTATTTGATAGACACGAGGCAATAACAACGATTCGACGTCCATGATAAGCCAATACACGCTCAAAACATATAAACTATAAAGTTACCAATAACGTGCATGTCAAAGGTTATAACAAGGAGTTTATATCATTGAAAAATGTTGATTTAATGTTTTTATACGGTAACAATTTAAACTAATTAAAATAGATAAAACAAACTCAAAAGCTTATAATTAAACTTGAGAAAACACTTAAATATTTTAAACGTTAAAAATATAAAATGTTTTATATTTCGGGGTTTTCTTGAATTTGCGTCGATTAAAAAAATGTTGATTTGATCCACTTTTTCTTGTTATTGAAATTCTAACATATTAAAAATTAAAAGAAAGGAAAAAGGTTATTTTAAGAGAAAAATTTGACTTCTTAACTTTGAAAATTAAAAAGGTATTGTGAGCCTCTGCCTTGCTTGATAGCATGATTGTTGATATGCGAAATGAGTTGAGCATTAAGACACTTGAAAAATAAATGTAATCCAAACATGAATTGTAAGTGAAAAGTGAGTTTTGTGTTATTTTTAAATATAATTTTAATTTCATTGTTATTTGTATGTTAGTTAATAAGTATAATTGGTTTGATTGTCTGTAGTGTCGATGGATGACAACTTAGGAGCCCAATAGTGGAAGCTACAAATTCAAATAAATCTTTTTCATTGCTTTCTTTTTATCTTATTTCTAAATGCTCTCTATTTGTATATACGAGTATTCAAATGAATCAGGTGGTTCTATTTTTAGTTTATGGTTTCAGTTTTTGTATCTACTTGTATTAAAAAAAAATAAAAATACAAATGTCTTATGTAGAAATTATAAAAAAATGGATTCAACAGAAGTCATGCAATGTATAAAACAAGATGTGAATCATCACAATATTTGCGAATATAAATCGCGATCGCTCGATCACATGCAAGTAAAGAGAAAGAGTAAATCAATCGCACAACACAAGATTTTCTTGGGAAAAGCAACTACTCAAAACCCCTCTAGCTTTATTATATATTCATGGCCAGAAATCACAACGCTGACTCATCTGATACATGTCCCAGAAGTCACCACAACCTCATACCCTCTACCAATTGATTCACATAATCTAGGCAAAATTAGACAAACACATAGCCCATTTCCGCCTACCCTCGACCTCCCTTGTTCACGCAATCCCTAGAAATAAACCCTATTAAATAGGAAATTCATCCTTCCTTGATTGCGCAATTCATCATGGGCTTCTGTGGCTTTCTAACACTCACCACAGCGGTTGCTAAAAATACAAATGATAGTTTACTTTCCTTAAAACTTTGTCTCAGGCGGGTCTCCATCGGAGGTGTGTATGAAGCTATTAATAGTGAATCATTAGTTACTTGATAGATCACTACTTGTGAATTAAATCTATTTTAATTCACTTGATCTTCCACTGACTCATCGTCTTTTTAGAACTAGTTAGTAGAAGTTTTAACTCAATTAATTTGAGTTGATCAGTGGACCTCTTCCACACTAGTGCTACAACGCAAGCTGGACCACCTTAAATATAATCACATGCATATCCTTTGAACCTCAGAGAAATCGAAATTCTTGAGCTAACTAAGTCTATCACACTTAGTTAACTATTAAAAGTTGTTATGAGATAAGATTGCAATTTATTTTCTAATTTATTTTAAAATTGGTTGCCACATTCTCACTAATGTGTCACTAGAATCCCTCACTCATGTGACACAGGGTCCCAAACTAGTATGTGGTGCATTTTCTTGTTGAATTTCAACACTCTCTCTCATGAAAAGGGATTATACGCTGCCGATCTTGCCTACGTGACATTCGAATTTTCTCTTTTCAGCACCTTCGTCGAATTTACGCATCCCTAATCCTCATAGTGGGAATGTATTGCAACAACATAATGCACCTCGAACACAATATCTAAGATGGTGGTACCCAGGTGTGATATTCTTGGTTTTGTCATTGAATAATGGTTAATCAGAGTTTATGCAACTGCGGTTATCACAATGTATCATAATCGGATCCATCTAATGACCAAAAAAAACAACAAGTATCTTCCTCATCTAGATGGCCTCACATGTAGCTTGAACAAGCTGCTGCTGTACTACTGCTGTGAATGAGCAAGGTGAAAATGATCCTACCAACTCTTTGTTGTGTAAGAAAGCGTGAGTCCTAGGAGAAGATGCCCCGGTATATGTATTCATGTGCGATGGATTGTTTGCCCAATGCGTCAATACGATATCGAAGATTCACTCCCTGCATGCATACATGCCATAATCCATACTACCTTAGTGCCACTAAGATATCTCGAAACATGCTTCCCCGCCTTCCCGAAGCATTCCGAGAGCTTGAAAGCTTCGCCTTAAACAGCTAAGCTAGTTAACTATGTAGCATCTTGTAACGGTAGCATCCACTACCTCACTTGAAGTTGCATCCTCCTTCCTCTAAGTTTCCCTCTGAGGAGTCTCCATCGGAGTTTCTTGCCCACCATGTGGAACTTCCTTAGAATCTCCCTTGGCATACTTGCCCTAAGATACAAATAACTCCCCATATCATTTCGATATTTCCAAACCAAGGAAATAGTGCAAGAGCCACATGTCCTTCATCTCAAAACTCTCTTGCAAGATCCTCTTTTGCAAGAAGTTGAGTTTCTCATCATCGATATGAATCATCGACATAAAGTACAATAATCAGAAAGCTTTGTCTTCGTATGATATAGGTTCCCATCACTTCATACTTTGAAGCCCAACTCGATAGAAATATTTGTCGATCTTGGTGTACCGACACGGTGCCATCCCGGCCCGCACAACGGCACTCTCTTGAGTTTGCACATGCGGCCTCACATGGAGTCTCAAGCGTTACGGCTGCTCGTCTTCACACTTCTTCCTCAATAAATCCATTGAGAAAGGTTGTATGTATCCATATGATGTATACATACCCCATCTTGCCCCGAGAGCGAGGATGGATCTAATCGATGAGTACTGCCTGGCGGGTGCGAAGTCTCCTCGCAAATCAATCCCCTCCACTGTGAAATCTAGGGCCACAAATCTAGCCTTGTATTTCTCCAAACTCTCATCTTCTACTTGCTTCACCTTGTGAGTCCCTTCCAGAACCCAACCACTTACTTCCCCATTGGTCTTGGACCACTTTCCATGCTGCTTGTTTCTAATAATGAGGTCATACTCCTCAACTTCGCCATCAAATCATGTTGGTTGTTGCAATCACTTCCTCAAAATAGGATTGTTTTGCCACAATACACTAGCTCATAAGAGAGCCCATGTATCGATATGCAATACGGGGACCTTCTCTTGCATGCGACGTGATGTGGGTGCACCTACATGATACGCGCATCTAACAATCACAACTCGAAGCCTCTCTAGTGCACTTCCTACCATTTGCGGTGGATGGATGCGCAGGCCCGGATGCCGCATGGTGGTTACGCACTGCGATCCTCACAACGCGGCTACTCCCATCCTAGGGTTCCATCATGGAACTAAGAGTTCCTCATGCATGCGAGTCGAAGATCCCTCTCGAGAAAATGCATGGCTTTATCCTCATCAAATTTAACATCTACGATTAGGAGGTCATATTATTTATGCTCAAAATTTAAAAATGCTTGAAACTATGCCGAACCGACGGCGAAAGGTCTCATCATTGCGGTCCAGGCGCCGTGAACGGTTCCAGCGTGTCGTATCGGGAAGATATGCTAAACGTGCAGTGGTTTTCCCAAACAGTTAATTTTTTTAGTGGGATGCCTAGTTAACGCAGTACGATCGGCGGTAACAATGCAGGAATATTCGCTTTTCTCACGAGTTAATCGGATCTCCCCGTGGCACATCTCGTCATGAAGATTTTAGTTTTGGCATTTTTTTATTTGGTTTGTTGAATAGATGACACGTGGAAAAAGCGTGGAGGGCGCACGTGTCCTCGGAGGTTGGAATAAAATTTATCACAAGTCCAGGGGTTCAACACTGTGACCTCCATGGCGCCGCGGCCAAGCCTCTTGTCCATCTTGCCTACAACATGTTTCTTAACTATAGTGTTGCGACATTCATTTGAAAAGTTAAGTTTCTGGTTGGGGGAGGGGATGCCAGCGGGTCCCAACTCGCCGATGGCCCCATGGGGTTCTTTGGTCACATGGACCAAGTTAAACCACAACATTTTGCCTGGTCGAGGGTTCCTGTGAGCATTAACATTTATACACTCTGACATTCTGGTCACATTTCATCTGCATGGTTATAACTTCGCAAGCTGTTTCCAAACCTTAACATTTATTACCACTCATTGTCACATGCTTAAGGCTATATTCACGAGTTCACGACGTTTTTTGCGGGAACGTGGATGTATTGGTCACTCCACTATTTTATGCGGAGTTTCTAAACCATTAATTGGCGGTAATTAAAACGAAGTTGGTCGCATGCCGGATTCGAAAATTCGGAAGTGGCAGGAGGATGTAGGTGGAACCTATGTCTTTTCGAGTTCCACTCTGTCCTTTGTAAGCCGGAGCGTAAAAAGGTTAGCGGCGGGGTTTCGGGGGTTGGCATGTGGCCACCCCCTCCCCGACATTAAATATTATGGTTTTAAGGCGGCGGTTATACTAGAGTGCGCCCCTAAAATTAGAGGGTAGCTGGCTTTTAACCACGGACGATGTGATTTCTCCACTTTTGGTGGAGCTTTTCTAATATTGGGAAAATGCATGGGAGGTCAATTTCAAAATAATTTGGGTGAAAAAGAATCTACTGGACTAATTTGAGCATTAGAAACCAGCAGTGCGGAAGAGAAAACATTCATTAAAAGCTTTTAAACTTTATGTAATTTATAATTATTGAGCATAATGACAAGGACATGCCATTGGGAGTTGGACCGGCGAGATGTAGCCCGAGAGGGTGAATTGATTCATCATGGCCTCTTGTGAAAAACTTATGTTTGATGTTTATTCTACTATTATACACTTCTTTATAGTGTTATTTAGGCTTATTTTCATGCTTAAAGTTCACAAATTCACCTATGTTTCATGGTTAAAACACTCATTCCTTAAGCAAACAAATGGAGACAAATTGTACATGTTTTATTACGAAGGGAACTTAGTGCGGTAAATAATGCACTCCTTTAGGATAAGGTTGTCTCAGCGCTAGAGTTTGTTCTCTGTTATTGTTTCTATGAAAAGATTTGTTTAACTAAACTGAGGTTTTCATGCTTACAAATGTACTTAAGAGAGAAGGAAAATTGGTGGAAGCAAAGAGGTTCTCAAAGTGAGCCATAGAAAATAAGGGGCAATATTGCCACATTCTCCACCACCTATTTCACCTCCAAAATAAACGGAAAGAAGCAATAAGCATGCCTCGAGGAGAAGAAGAAGCCCATGAAGAGGTGGATCCCAAATAAGAAAAGGGTGTTCGGGAAAGCATTCCTTGACATGGCCCCGAAATGGTGAAAGTCCTTTATGAAGAAAGGAATGAAAATTTGGAAGGAAGGATCAACTTCAAGAAGGTCGGGGATCATCGGGAGGCCACAATGATGAAGATAAATCACATAAAGACAATGGAGAAATCAGGAGAGCGTTAGAAGTCATATCTCTGCCTCATCATCATCATCCTCTGCTTCTCTTCAATACACCGGTCTTTGAAGTGAAGAACCTGGTAGATCTTTTTCTAAAACTTTATATGTTAAGTTTTAGTGTGATATTTTAATGGTGATTAATCTGAAAAGCTTGATAAATCATATTGAGCAATTGGAGGTCATTTGAAATTCGGTCTTCATGATGATAGTACACCAAAATCAGCTTCAACTTCATTGAGGATGGAAGGTGCAACTCTTTTGTTTGGTGGGAAGCAGGAACAAAGGAGAGTCAAAGAGAAGCATGGTAAGATTATCTTATAATCATGGATTGATTTCATTACGCATCAAAACAATAGTTTTATCCATTAGCTCATGAAATATAAATAGTTCATGAAATTTTAGACATTCAGTTGAAAGGACAATATGCAAAGACTGCAGAATTTGGAGAAGAGCTCTCGCAGTACGGGGTAATTTATGAGAGCCAAGATACTTAGCTCAAATATAGGAAACACATAGCTAGCTAAGACATACTATGTCATGTTTAACCCTACTAAGCTTAGATGATGTATGTGTTCGGGCTACACATTTTAAAAACAGAGAAACAAATGCTAATGAGTGGGGAAAACCTTTTAAGAGGTAAAAGCAAAGGAAAGACCTCAAAGAAGTAGGGAAAAAAAAGAATGTCATAGAAAAGGAGAAAAAAGTAGTTTTAAACATTATTCAAGAAGGCCATGAAGAGAAAAAATTGTTGAAGCCATGCGAAAAGAGACCGTATGCTGAAGGCAAAGGCTTATTTGCGGCGACAACTCAACATGACTTGAGAGGATTAGGGTGATGAAACTAAAATTATAGCCATGGGTTCAGAAAAAGAACAGAAGAGGAAATAAATTGAAACAGAAACCCACACATTACTAAATGCTTCAATACATCCACATACAAGCTCCAAATAGAAGAAGAGAGAATTGAGCATTTCATGTGAGGTCATAATATCCCAAACATACCAAGATTGACCTTGTTTGATAAAGGTAGATTCACAAGAAAAATAATCTTTTGAAGACTTGGTCGATAAACTTGTATTGAGACCATTCCACAGAAAAAACCATATCCACTTGGATGGATTTGTAGGATACCAATTTGGGGGTTTTCAAAGAAATTTTCTTCATGCATTGCAATAGCTTGCATTTTGTTTGTTGATTGAATTAGATGTGGTTAAGTATTATTACAAGTGTTGTCATTAGTAGGTCTTACTTGTTGACATCTGAAAAAGAAGATATTTAACCAGCCATGAGAACAAATACTATTTATTCAAACCTGGCAAGAGAGTTCATTCTTCAAAATTTTATCGCGAAGAAAAATATTGCAATGGTAAATGTCGGATGAGTAAAGAGAGTGGTGAATTAGTAAGAATTTTGTGCTTCTAATGATTGACCTATGGTAGAAATTAATCTGTAGATCATTTGAATATTGTGATCTCATTGAAATCATATTTATATGATGTAGTTAACGATACATCATGAGATGTTTAGGGAGCCAACATGATTGCCTCTAAAGGAGATTCTTGCATGAAGTTGATTCTTGACAGGTCATCCCTCTTCGAAACATGACGTATTGCATGTGATATGGAGAATGTTTGAGAATAAAAGAGGAAAATAAGGACTTGTTGGACAAGGGAATCATAAGGCCAGAACTTGCTTCTGCGGATTCACCCTCAATCTTGATTCCTAAGAAAATATGACTTGGCGCATGTGTGTTGACTTCGAGCTTTGAACAAGATAGCTATAAAATGATACTTACTCCAGATAGATGATTTTCACAGATTAGCTTCTAAAAGGAGTTTTTCCTCAAGTTTAGATTTACAAAGTGGATATCATCAGTAAGAATTATGAGAAAATGGTATATGGAAAATGCATTCAAAACCAAACAGGGACTCTTGGGTAGTTTTTGTTTGTAAAAGTTAAGTTTCACAGCAATACCCAAACTTTGTAGTGTTATGGATAATGTTTTGTGTCCATTGTGATGAATTTGTGATTGTATATTTGAATGATATACTCATTTTTAGCTTAAACAAAGAAGAGCATGTCTTGCCGCTGCAGAAAATATGGTATGATGTTTGAAAGAAATTATTTCTTAAGATGTCAAAGTGTGAATTCGGAAAAAATTCTTTAGTTTTATTTGGGACACATTGTAGAGAAGGAGGCGAGTTGATATTGATCTTCTAGTGGAAAGCAGGTGCTAGGCAGCGACTCTAAAATAATGGCCCAGGCAAGAATTTTTTCCGTGTAACCTAAGTATTGGAGAAATTTTATTGCCATTTCTTGTGTAACAACTCCTATACATGCATTGACAAGTGTGAAGAAAGAGCTTTCCAACAGGGAGAGCAAACAGCTTAAAAACTTTCAAGCTTTAAAAATACAGATATTTTCAGCTCAGGTCCTTGCATTACCGAATGCGGGAAGTAACCATCAGAGATACAAATGATGCTAGTGATTATGCCATGGATGAAATAGCACGCACAGCCTTGGTAAACCCTGTTACAGCACTAAATTAGAAACATTCAATGGTCTTTGTAACTAATTATCCTACATATGAAAAAATTTGTCTAGTTAGGAAGCCTAAGCATCCAAAGTGACTTTCTTGATGAGGTAAAGAGACCATTATACATATAAATACCAACCATTCTGGTACTTATGATCCTGAAACAATTAGAAGCAATCTGAAACCATTTTACAAGGATGGATGGATGCCTGTTAACCATTTACTTGGTTATAAAGGTATAAAGAAAAATAATTTTCAAATAAAGTTCTTGATATTATTTTGAGAATATAATTATAGTGCTTCTACTTTACTTAAAATAATTCTATTGGACATTAAAATTACATGAACAATATGCATGCGATGCTGATTTTCAAGATGTGTATACTGATTTAGGTAGGCAAATCATTCAAAGGAAAATGATTATCACATGCATAACGGTTTCTGTTTCATTTGGGGCGAAATTTATGTATACACGGAGAGAGAGACAGTGTCTGGAAGGCTCCATTAAATCTCTTATTGATGGACACTTCAGGTAAAAAACAAAAACAATGGCCGCCTCTACAAAGGTGATGATATTGGCTACTTTTGTGATAGATAATGTATGCATTTTCTAAGAAGATATTCTATGTCACAACAAGCAATCCCTATAAATAGGAATCTTGGGTTGTATACGCCTACGATACCATCAGGCCATGAGAGAGTGTCTCATGGACTTTGTTGTGATCTACCTATTTCTAGAAAACAACATGATTATCTTTATGTAATTTGTGGATAGATTGTGAAATAATGTGTACTTATGCCATGTAAGAAAACCATTCTTTATTACAAGACTTTATTTTTCTTATGTATGGTTCATCATGGTTTGCCAACTTCTATTGTTAGTGAGTAAAGTTTCCAGGGTTCGTTTGGAATTTTTGGTCCAATCTTTAGGAAGATGATGGACACAAAAGTTGCAAAATAATGCTTCTTTTCATCCTTGTTGATGGCTTGGTGGGTAGACAGAATAGTTGTGCTCTATGAAGGATATTGCAGCAAACATCCAGGAGTTGGCTGGGATGAAAAAACAACAATGCCCATTCAACAGCTTACATGGCAGGGCCAACACTCTTACAAAAATACTTCTGCTTTTGGAAATGCTTTACAGGTATTTGCTGAAATCACCATTAGACTTCATCTTTGAGAAGGATGTTGTAATGGTGGTGAAATAGTGATATGAAGAGCTAAAGAAATTTCATTGAGAAAATTCATATTATTCCTTGACAAGTTAAAGAACAACGAGAAGGTCAAAGAAATACAAGAGGAGGCATGAAAAACAGGTTGATCACAAGTTTCAAGAAGGAAGTGGTATGGTTTCTGCCAGCAAAGGATGCAAGGGAAGAGTAAAAATCTCAAGCCCATTCGCTATGGTCCATTCAAATCATTAAACAATTTGGTAATAATGCATTTCAACAGGTTACCTTCATATATACAAATGTATTCCATTGTCAGTAATAGAAAAAGTTACGTTTGTATGAACACTCCTTTCGGTTGGTAGTCGAGGAGTGATATTCAGCGCCATCTATAGAATATTTCTTGCAGAATTTTGGACGAGCTCAAGGAGGATTTCATCATCGACGAGGAGGACACCCACCCTTTCACAGAGGGGAAGTATAGTGTATCTTCGGGTGGGCTCAAAGGTAGAAAACCAAGTAAGGCAAGGTGGATGGAAGTGGAAAAGGTGAGGGGCTTTACCTCATCTTCTAAACATGTAATTAAGAATATTTTGGGGTCCAAAATCTTCCCAATGAGGAGAATGGCAGTCGGAAGATCATGTGTTATGTCAAGGTAAGTGCTCAAAACTATGCCAAACAAGAGCGACGAAAAGGTCTCGTCGTTGCGATTTTGGCGTCGCAGCTTGATTTGAAGAAGCGAATGTGTCTGAGGAAGATATCGCATTATCTTCATTTATCAAGCAATAAAATTTTTGTGACTTGGAAGCAAATTGACATCACCAGTGGAGTCATGGTATCTAGGGGAACATTCCCTTTTCTCATGGCTATTGGATACCAGCATGGTGCATCCGGGGCTTGAAGATATGGTTGTACGTTTTTATTTTAAGGTAAAAAAATTCTGGATGGTGACATGTGACAAGTGGGGCCCACATGTCTCCAGAGATTGTGAATAAAATTTATGCGGATGCAGGAGGTTTGACCCCATGACCTCACATGGTGCCCACGTAAACCTACCCCGACCATCCTACAACATGTTTCTTAACATATAGTGTTTGTGGCATTAATTTGAAGAGTTGGGATTTCTTAGTTGGGAGGAGTACGGCGGTGGTCCCCAACTTGCTAGTGGCCCACAGTAGTTGCTAGTCACATAGGTAGGTTATTTACACAACATTTTATATGATCAGAAATGAGTTCTAAGCATTAACATTTATACGCTCCAACATTTCCTGGTCACATGTCATACTTGGTTATAACTTCCTTAACTGACTGCATGTAACATTTATTACCACTCCAACAACATCACATGTGGGCTATGTTCACGGATTTCGACGGTTAAGCAAGACGGTTTCGGAACGTGGATATATTGATTTCAACTATATTTTATAAATTTATAACCATTAACTAGCAGTAATTAAAAGCTGAGAAGTTAGATACATGCAATTCTGATAGGTAATGGAAGGTTAAGGTAGGAACACGTCTTTTGGTTCACTCATGTAGAATAAGGGTTAGGCAGGGTTTCGGGGGTTGGCATGTAGCCACCTCTGGGAAGGTAAATAATATTATGGTTTTAATTTGGAGGTTCACAGGTGCACCTAAAATTGAGGAATTGTGGTTATTTTAACAGAACTAATTAATGATTCTTTACTTTTAGTGGGCTTTCTGTTGATATTAGGAAAAATGTGGGGAGGTCATTTATGATAGTTTAGGGTAGCTTGATCCTAGACTAATTTGAAAATTAAGACCATAGGGTGTTGAGAAAACATCCATTAGAGAAGCATAAACATTAATTTTCAATTTTGAGAATAATGACAAAGAAGGACATCTTAGCATTAGAGTTGGACGGCGGAATGCAACCTAGGAGGGTGGAGGCAGCTTCATCATACCTACTATGTAAAACTTTTTTTTTGTGATGTTTATTCTCTGTTATACACTATTTTATAGTGTTATTTAGGCTTATTTTCATGATTAAAGTTCACAAATTCACATATGTTTCATGGTTAAACATCATTCTTAAGAAAACAAATGGAGACAAATTTTGAATGTTTTTATTACGAAAGGACACTTAGCACAAAAAACTGTCTGCTCTTGAGATCATCTCACGACAAGTTGTCATTCGGTAGCCGGAAAATACTTTTAAATGGTTGTGGGGAGTATGGTGTACCCCACAAATATTACCCCACAAATATGCACCACTAACCTCTGTTGTTGGTTCTAGCTTCTCTGGCATCTTTGGTCACATGGAAATAGACGGATAGGCAAAAATTTTTAAAACATATGTTCTGTGTTTCTTACCAAAGAAAAAAAGCATATTACGGTATACTCATGCTAAGTATCCAATGAGGACTATAGTTATGCACAAATACCTTTATATTTGCATGCCTCTTCCCATAGAAAAGGCAACGATAGGCACGATCATGTAACATAGCTCATCACATCATAATTTTTCTATTCTTTCTTTCTACTTCATTAGGCGGGTTATGAGTTACCAATCAATTTCTCTCCCGAATTCCTTCTTTGGAAAAGAATTTATTGAATTCATTATAGATATACTCTTCATTCACTCCTTGAGGCCTTCACCTTATTCCTGTATATTTCTCTACCAATGCTTTGAACTCACAAAACTTGGAGAAAATTTGATCACTATTACCAAGTAAGATCCAACACACTGAAAAATCATCGACAAAATCACCACTGCGTAAAAGTTGTTGTAGAGAAGGTGTAGAGAATGAATCACTGCCGTACGAGTAGACTCTCTCAAGGATTGCCATTGCTCAAGTTCTCCTCATGAAAAGTGGATTTAAGTATACTTTCCCATGGTACATCCACCATGTGTCTATCTACGCAAGTACCTTTTGGAATACACCTTGAAAATCAGCCATGATCCTCGAAGCAACGTAGTGCTTCGATGGCCCAATCTCTTGTGTCGTAACTCACATGTATCCAGTTCCACCACCTTCCACTGCTTTCTGTCAATGCTATGCGACCATCTCCATCAAGTTTGAAGAGGTTCTTCATGTGAACCTAATATTATTTACCTATGCTATGGCTTTGTGACAAAGGAACACCTTTCCTTCTTGAAAACCACATCATATCCAAGATCTCAACATAGCAAGCGATGCTAAATTATTTTCAAGCCTGGTACATGCATGACATGTTTTAATATCGAAAAGTTACACGATTGTCTCTCAGCAAATATTTGTATCAATCTCGGTATTGTTATACCTCACATCATCACCCATCTCGATGCATCTGAAGATCCTTCTCCTCCAAGATATAAAAATTCTTTGTTCTGTCATGTGAAATATGCTCCACTATCCAAATGCCACATAAGTCTCATCATAGTTGACACCATGCATGCGATGAGAGGAAAGTCCAACTCAAACTACAGAGGCCAAATCTTCTGATTACGGCTCCCGAGCCTTCTTGTTATTCTTCTTCTTTTGTGGGAAATTTGTGCCATAGTCTCCATGGAATCATGACGGTGCAAACATTTCACCTTTGACATGTCACACTTCTTGCCTTCTTTTACGGTCTCGGATTTGGAATAGTAATTCTTAGCCTTCCCCTTCTTTGCCTTACCAACCAAGGCACAATTTTCCTCATCGTCATTCTTGGATGAGATCATCCCTCACATTGTTGAAAACTCTTCTTGTACCGTCATGACCATAGTCGCTCCCAGTTTGGCTAGCTTCCTCCCATTCACAAAATCATGATAACTATACTGACTTGGGAAGGCCTAGAAGTGCTAAGTTCCTGAAGTCATCATTAGATACGGTAATCCCAACACTTTCGGGCTCATCCTCGACATTGAGTGAACTTGGTCCAGTATTTTATGGATAGTTCTCCCTTCTCCATTTTGATTTTCTAAGCTTGTCCTCGAGTGCAGTTTAGATGTTCTTGCTTTGAAATAGTCATATCCAAGTTATTCCATAGCATATGGAGTTTCCTTTCCATAGAGACTCGAGACAATATGATCAGAACTCCCTCTAATAAGATCCTTCTGCTTTTGCTACCTTCTTTTGCCATGCATCGAAGTTGGGCATATGTTGTTGCGGGCTTGGGAATATCATTATCTATGACTTCCTTTAACTTGTTGTCCTCCAACACGCCTCATCTGTCCTTCCATGAAATATAGTCGACGCCTACGATGCATATTCAAGTCTCTAGGAGCCATTGAAAGACAACATCTTGATCCGCTTCTAGCTCCAAATAAAGTATCTGGAATTTGAATATTGTTCAACACAAACTCAATTTCTTACTCCACTATTGTGATTCCTGACACTGCGATACCATGTATAAATTACACCAATGGATTTAATTAGATCTATGAAATGTACTAAACAAAGATACGAATCCTTCTACTAATATTTGTGGAATATAAATCACGATCACTCAATCACATTACGAGTAAGAGAAGAAGTAAATCAATCGCACGACAAGATTTTCTTAGGAAAGCAAGCTTTGCTCCATGCTCTATGTTGTTATATAATCAACGAGTAATCATAGAAAAAATACAATGCATGTGTGCTCACCCACAACCTCATACACTCTACCAATTTCTTCACAGTCTAGGCAAAATTGAACAAACACCAGCAATTTCCTACCTACCCTCGACTGCCCTTGCTCATGCAATCTAGAAAATAAGCCCCTATTAAATAGGAAATTCAGCCTTCTTCATTGCGCAATCCATCATGGGCTTCTGGTGGCTTTGTAACTACACCAAATGAGTTTGCTAAATACAATGATAGTTTACTTGCCTTAAATCTTTGTCTCAGCAGGGTCTCCATTAGAATTGACATGCATTACTGTTATTAATAGTGAATCATCGATTACTTGGTAGAACACTACTTGTCGTTCAACCTATTTAAATTCCTTGATCTTCCACTGGCTCATCAATCGGCTAGAACTAGTTAAGCTGTTTTTAACTCAATTAATTTGAGTTAAGCCGGGTGCCTCACACCACACTAGTGCTACAAGCCTTATTTGGACCTGTAAACAATAGAATTACTCTACATGCCTATCCTTTGACTCTCAACAAAATTATTGAGCTAACTAAGTCTATCACACTTATTTAACTATTACGAGTTGTTATAAGATATGTAATTACAATTTATTTTCCAATTTATTTAAAAATTGGTTGCATTCTCACTAATGTGTCACTGAATCCTCACTCATGTGTGACACAAGATCCACTAGTATGTGGTGCATTTTCTTATTGAATTTCAACATCTTATTACAAGCCTTTAAGATTAATTTTTCTTTAAAAGATCACTCCGGTTATACCATAACTAATATATAGCAATATAATGTTTTCATTGGTACACAATTGATTTGAGTCGAGACTCTACTGACCAAATGTGAATGCTATGTGTAAGTATATCCATCCCTCTTAAAATAAAAATAAAATATTCTCTAAATGAGGAATCAATGTGAACTATAATAAAAAGAAAACAAATATGTTATGCATGTTTAATTAGTTGTCCATACAGCCTAATATAATTCCATATAAAGTAATTAGAATTAAAAAAAAAAATATGAGTAAGATATTTACGCGTTATACTTTTCAAAAATATTTTTAATACGTGATATCAACTTCATATATATTTTTTATATCAAAAAAATGGTAAAAGAAAATATTTGAACATTGTATACAATAAAATAGCCAATATGGATTATGAATTAATATTAAAGGATACATTTAAGAAATATATTAATAACAAAAAAACTAATTTAATATGAATTAATAAAATGGTTGATGCACATATTATGTAATCTCTCAACATTTAAAAACATAATTTAAACAAAGAAAAACACAATTTTTTTTACATTTTAAAATAAGTTTACACCTAAAAAGATTTAATCTCACCTTAATTTTAAGTTAAATTTATGCTTAAAATAAAAAATAAAAAAAATTATGATTTTTTAATATCAAAATAAAAAATAAAAAATAATCATAAAAACTTTTATATAATTATGTTCTCAATCTTTTTATCTTCCTGAGTAAGATGAAAATATAGTTTGAACTACATTTTTACCTTTTATAGGATGGATTTGTAGAGTCGTTCAGGTTTTTTAACACGTCACTTTTTAAAATTCTATTAAATTTTTTTTAAAGAATTATTAAGTTAGTATATTATTTCTATCCAATTCTTTTTAAATTTTAATTTAAACATTTAAAATTTAGAATAAATAATTATTTTATTTAATTTTATAATAAAGTAATTTAAAATAATTTATTTAAATTAATAAAAATTAAAAAAAAAAAACATTAAAAATAAAATATAGCTTATTTTAAATATAAAATATTATAATTTTATTACACCTAAATTAGAACTTTAGAAAATTGAATTGAAAATTGCTTACAGAAGTATTGATAATCGAGGGGACAGCATATTTTGAAATCTATTCATTAGTTATAAAAAACGCTAACATAATGTATTTATAAAAAGTCTATTATTTGGTTTTAGAGGAGATATGTAAGAAATGTGGTAAAAATATTTCACTCTTTTCACAACCATAAATGAAATAATTTAATGTTCATAAAATAACATAATTTTATATTAATTTAATTAAAAAAACTTTTTATTTTCACTTTTTTAGTGTGAGCAAGATGTATAAACTTTACTTTTTAAAAATATTTCAATACAATACTTAATGAACTATTTGAATATTTATACTAACTAATTTATTTCAAGCTCAATTTCATATATATGTATTTTAATGTTGACCATAATAAAATATTTCAATGTAAAAGTAAGGGTAGAAGTTAAAAAAATCAATTATTTCGTCATACAGATTAATAAGAATGAGATAGGTGATTCATACAGAATTTTAAATGTAAAAAATATTACTAATAATAAAAACAAATTCAATATGGATCATAGATAAAATATTTCAATATAAAAATTTAAAATGAAGATATGGACTAGAATTTTCAAGCACTAAATTAAAAAAATTATATATATATGTATACTCTCTAGGGACCCGAATCTCTATAATTATGAATTTTTCCAAGTTTTGTATTCTAAAAGTTTGTACCTCAAAAGATTTGATTTCTCTTTGTGCTTGCTAGATAAGTGATTAAAATGGTCTCCTACAATTTATTACAAAGATAAGTAAAAAACCAATAAAATGATCATGGAAAAATTAATATATGATAAAATTATAAATCAAAATAATACTAAGATATATTTTTTTATTAGTTGGATTAATTTTTAATATTCATTAAATAATTATTTTAAATGAAAAAAATTATATATATATATATATGAATGGATAGAAAAATGGGAAAATTAAGTAAAATTAACTAAGACAAAATATACACCATGGAAAATTTATATCTAAAAATATATTTAGGCGATAGACTATCTTTGTGAAAGAAGATACGATTTTCACATCGTGTATTTTAATGTGTAGGTGACCATGATGCAGCGATTTTAACCTTTGGATGACACTGATGACCTTTATTTTTGTTCCCTAATCCTTTTTAATAGGTGTATGGTTCAAAACGATCGAATCCCCGCATCGCGAGTGGGTGAATTAATTCTTATCCCGCGTGAACTCCATGCAACCGTGTGGCAGTTCGGAACGATGGGCTCCCATCAATAGAGTGGGTTAATTAATTCTGTCTTTATTTTTTCGACTTCCACTACAAATGGATTTAGAAATAATGCCACCTTTGTTCTTCTTCACTTCGGAATTGAATTTTTTCTCCCTGCAACTCCTGGCCACAATCGCCGGCAACGCGGACCGGTCTTCTTCTAAAGAAAATTCAAGTTGGCTCATCGAAAGAACGAGTAATGCCCTTTCTTTCTTCATCGTTTTACTTAAACCACACATTTCTGTTCTTATTAGGATTACGGTTCTCATTTCTAGATCTTCCACTTTCTTCTTCAATCTTATTTTCCTTATTTTTTTATGACATTTTCAAAAATATACATTGATGCTCTAATTAGTTGCTTCTTACATGTACGTTTAATTAAAAAATACATAGTTTCGAGTAGGTATTCGGAATTCTCCCCTTTCTCATTTGCGTAAGCGCTTAGGTTGATGGCCAAGCATAAACATGGTTTTGAAAGATATACCCAAAAGGGTATGTTTCTTCTTCCTTTACGCTTTCTTGAATGGTTCTCTTGCATACCCAAGGCTTCACAAATAATTAGACGATCAAAGCACATATTGTATGTATAATAGTATTTTAATGACTGGTTAACTTGCATCAGGAGTTTTAGAATAAAATTAAAGGAAAGAGATTTTTGGTCACATATAAATGGGTGCTCTCAAAGTTTAAAAGAATTTGTAATGGAGAAAACCAGAAAATGGCAAATAGATAACGAAGAACCTTCTCTCACTCACATGATTAACCATGAACAAAATATTAGATTCCTAAGAATACATTACTTTTGGAAAAACGAGGCAGGTATTCTTGTTCCTCCATCCATTCTGGCCTATCTTTTGGTGTCTTGGAATAGCCTCTACATACGTAAATCTCCTTTTTGTGTCTTGGAATAGCCTCCACATCTGTAAATTTCCTTCCTTTTCTATTATCCATTGTCTCCTAAAATATTACATCTTAGTCCTCGGTATAGGGCCTTTATATTTGAGCTAATTCCTACATTCACTCCATACAAAAACACCCTTAAAATACAATTTCAATTTATTTTTATTTTGAGAAATTTGGTGAAGCTTGGGGTTCATGTGTTAACTCTAATTATTAGGCCCCCACTGTTTTCACCAGGAAGACCTTCTTTCCTTTTAAAGTACAGGTTATGAGCATATCGAAACAAAACCTACATAAAATAAAAAATATGCTTTAGCAAATTAATCCAAAATAAGCATGGCCATGCATCAATTTGGTATTGGTTTGAATGGGTTCGCATTTAAGTTTGATCTAGGCATACAAGCTAAACCGCCTAAGGAATAGGGAAAGTCTTCTGGTGGCCGAAGCAATGCTGGTTCTTGAATTCACAGCTGCATTTGTAGATTTCTTTAAAATTTGTTCTTGAAGTATGGTATGCGGCCCAACACTAATAGCCAGGAAAGGCGGTGTTTGAATGTGGTATACTAGTAGGTACTACGGTTCTCATGTAAAACTCCCGATTAATTTGACAAATGTTGCGGTTTTTCACTAATTAGATTACTTATCAGAGTCTTAACTCTCTCAGTGTTCGTCCTTGCTTGCTCAGGAATACTTTCTGCTGGGTCTTGTCTTCCCCTATTTTTTTTTTTTTATGACATTTCAACAATAAAGGAGTTCCACTTTCTTGCCCATTTCAATAGGGAGAGTGGAATGCGGATTATACGTGTACAGTGCGGGGAAGAGCTTAGATCATTAGGAAGGATATTACCCTCCCAACCAATTGTCTGTTTTGGAAAGATATACCCAAAAGGGTATGTTTCCTTTGCTCGACCTTTTGCCACTCTTGATGACGAATATTTGAAACCTAATTCGGTAGAAGCTTGAGAGGGGTATTCTCCACTCGAAGACTAGGGATGTTTGTGATATTTTACAAGTTGAAATGAACTTGGAATTAGCTTCTTCTTTTTTCTTTTAATGGAAGTCTCATAAAACATACCCCCGAGTGGTTGTAGCTTGTAAGTGCGTCGATGTGGCTTCTTTAGCTTAGAAGACACTTGTAGGCAGTCTGCTTCTTTCATCATGCAAAACCACTTGGCATTGATTTGCAGTGTCACTCCTAAGTTGCGCCATCATCGCAGTTGATTCTCAGAATACGATTCCACGAGCTAAACTTGTAGGTGGAAGACGGAAGGATTGGTGGTTCCTTTTTGCTCTTTGTTTGAATGGTCTTTGCATCCATTTCGACTCTTGAAGATTTGAAAACATATTTTCATGTTTTGAGGTCCTATTTATTCATTTGTTTCACAAATTCATGTGACGGTGGGTTTACTCCTTGTGGTTACTCTTTACGACATGTGGTCTTCTGGCATTATGTGAGAGTCTAGGAGTTATTTTTCCTTCATTGGGTTATTGATGCTAGTGCGTTGTTGTTTCCTTCTTTTCCTTGTGGGTTCTTGGTCTTCGTATTTCGTTACTTTTATATATTTGCTTGGCACATTTTATTAGGGTTGTCTACTAATCTAGCAGGTCTTAACTCCCTCTCCATTGTTTCCGTCATTCGTTTTGCTTTCTTTTGGTAATCTTTTCTACGAATTTTTTCTTGTTATCTTAACCCTTTGAAACGCATTAAAGGCCACTTATGAGAAGATCGGTTATGGCTTTGAATTACATTCCGCTTGTTGTACACTTTTATCATGATTCATACAAATTAGAAGGCAGTCCCGAGTTTGAAGATTTTATTCTTGAGAGTCAATGGTCGGATCAATTAAATTCCTTCACATTTTAGGCAATCTAATGGGGGATAGATTAAATTATTTCATATTGTATTTAATCTAGCAGGACCGAATTTTGTTTAGGTTTAATTTTATGCATATTTATATCTAGAATTTTTTTTCCTCTTTGAATAAAATTGACTTCAAAAATTTATTCTCCATCAAAACTACTATTTTATCTTCTCGGATAAGACTTGGAGAAACTTGACAATAATAATGCTTACACGGTGCGAGTATATCGGCCTACGCAATGCACTATATATAGCTACAACAATGCAACTATGAACTCTGATGACTAGGATAGTCTTCCTAGAGTTGTCTGATTTAGCTTAGGATAGTCTTCCACAGGTTAGCAATATATGTCTATATGCTTGTCGTCAAACGAATTGACATAACAATTCAATGAATTTATTTTTGAATTCTTTCATATCTGTATCAAGCCTTTTTATGTGTGTTTGTAGGCATGTATTAGAGCCTGAGTGTACACTCCTCTATATTTTATTGAAAATATTTGTAACTTTCTGTAACAAGACAAATCTATCAAGAAAATCACAAATTTGGTAGTCATATCTAAGGAGTCATCTATTATAGTACCATATAGCGTACGAGCATGATTTCTAAGAGACATGGATTTATTGTGGCCTCCTCTTTATTATTGTGCATTTAATTATAAATCTAGTGTTCATTATGGACAAATCCCCATTGAATACTTGATTGAAATGATAATTTTATCTATTTTGCTTACAATTTATTTAATGCATTAATATCTCTTCCAATGCATTAGAATAAATTGCGAGTGTTGTGCAAATCAAAAATTTGGACTTTGCTACGCATTGATGGAGCTGATTTCGTAAGATACCATCCCCAAATTGCTAGATGGTTCGGCGAGATGCGGCCTCTACGCGAGTAGTCAACATTGGATGCAATACATTCATGGCTTGACACTTCCCACTACCATCACTCTCTATGATGGCACATATCAACACGATAATTTTCTCCCATTTGCTTATAGCACAAGTTGCATATGAAGACATTCGGATCGGTTCAATCATTTCACTTAGAAAATCAGCTTGCACGATGTCCCAAAACTCTCCGTAGATTAGGCTTTCTTTTTAAACTTTTCCCTTTACTCTCTTTGCATTATTCTGAATAAAAAATAGTTTTAACATTCATTTTAATTTTAAATAATTTCTTCATCCATTTCAGATCATTCGAATCCTAGAACTTGAAGTTGTGTCGTGAACCTTTGGTTAAGGACTTGTCATCGCTATTGCATGCACGGAAAGCGAATCTCATTCAAGTTCTTCATTAGCCTGAAATATTCTTCCAATCCTTCACTCCAACAGCTTCCCTGGCTTCTGTCCAGCTTGTATCATTTACATCGATCCAATTCGTACCACCGAAGTATTGGTCGATTAGTGAAATCATCCTCAAAAACACCCTTGAAAAACTACAACAACACGTGGGTCGGGGAAAAGTTTTCGGTTGACCTCATTGAGTCGTGACAAAGATGAAATCCATCTTTGCATTTGCTGATTGTTGAATCTTGTACAATATCATTGAATTTGGGCAACTTCTGTATTGTCTCCAATGGAACAATAAAGCAAACAAACCCGAACTACAACCATTTAAACAACAAATGGAAGTTGCCTTTTCATGTTGACACCATGTTTAGAAACCATGATCCAAGCTTTCTTACCAAAGCTTTTCATTTGGGGACTATTGCGGAAGTCAAATGCAATATTGTGCGCTTGTCGATGTTCTTGGTGTCGTTACCTCCACCCTTACTCCCTAGCTTCTACAATAAGAAGAAGAGATGGAGGCGAAATATTAAAAAACGATGACATTGAAGGACAAGTCGAGTTTAAACGTTGATTTAAAAATATGGGGAGATCGATGTCTTTCATAGGAAAGGACCTTAACGAATCCCTCCTACAGCAACCCACCAATCCTTTGTGTCAAAGGAGGCCGAGTATGAATTTAATGAATCCACCATTGGGACTTAATTTCCCTCTTGCTCTTCTTATAAATCCAAACATTGAAGAAACTCCAACAACTCCAATCTGGTTACGCTGATAAACTCTGACTCTTCGTCTCCTTCATTGAGCGAAATTATACTATGTCTTCCAGCGACTTTGCAAGAACCATTAGGGAAATATCTAGCATGGAAATCTTGGAGAAGCGAGTATGGGTTTCGGTTCGTACCACAAATAACTCGTCTACGCATGGACAATTTCTATTTTCTTTCTTTTCCATTGGATTCTGATGAGGAAACGATGTATGAAAAAATTAATACCGCTCTAACGAACTGCAGTATTGTGCAAAGTACAACGGCGAATTTCAGAGAATGCGACTACGATTCCTGGCCCGAAAATCAGAATTGCATGACCATTGACAGCTTAAAGAAATGTCACAGTCTTCAATGATGTGGGGAATGAGCTCATGGGCATCACATTTTAAAACATTCCTACTTGCCATTGGGCAGGTTGATCTTCGGAAAATATGTAGTCGTATATCGAAGCATCACTTCTCACTTTGTCACTTTCATTAAAAGAATACTACAATGGTATTGAGCATTTCAATATGCTAAGTTTAGAAGAAATTCAATATGATGATGCATGCACGAAATCCTAAAAGACATTCACGCACTTACCATTCCACGAGGCGCTCTGTTGTTCGTTGCCTTTGACCTCAATTCTTATATGTACACCTTTTTATTTCTAGATAGAAAGAACATCCCTGTGCATAGTTCCTTTCTCCACCATTGTAAAATTCAACCATGTTGTTGTAATGTGATTACTTTTACAATAACATTTTGAATGACTACAATATATATATGTTCACCCTCTCATTTCAATAATATAAATACTTGTCTTGGCACTACAAAAAATGTTTATACTAACATCTGCAAAGTGATTTTTAACTCTTTCTAGCACTTATTAATAGTTATGTTGAACTCAACCACATCTGCAATTTCAAACTCTACCGAATCAACCTATTGATATTTCTAATCTTGTTCATAATGTAACCACATCTTCATTTATACCCCGGAAAACATAGTCGATTCCTCATGATCTTGATGCCATTCTACCTTTATTAGATATCCAACCTTCTTCATTTGTTCCATTCTTCAAACTCTGTAATGAACTTGATCGCATTCATGCTTACTTGCACTCCATAAATTAGAAATTAACAAATTCAATTGATTGGCCTACAATATCTCTATCGCTATCAATGAATACACTACGAGGGCCTCTTCTCTTAATGACTCACACTTTTCCAGGCGAACACGCAGTCGCACAACCAAGAATTACAGATTGAAGTTGCACGAATATGCATCACCTATTACGCTACCATGATAATCACTTGGCGGCATCGAATTTCGTTACTACATATAACATCTTGATGCGCCACCGTGTGATAAAATGCTGATGTTTTTGTTAAAAAACATTAAAATTTTTCTATGCATGTTGTATCATATTTGCAGCAATGTCTTCACGACTTTCCAAATTCAAAAATCCCAAAAATGGTCATGCACTTTGGCTCATCCTAAAGGGTACACGCTCTTTACGGAACAAGTGTCAAAAGTAGCAGAGCTAGCGACATGATCACACGGCAGGAGCCGTGTTTTCTTCACTCTAAGTGTTACGCGATGCAAATATGCTTTAGTCACACAATATTATGCTTCCAAGGGTGCCCTCCAATACATATGCTCATTATATGTGGAGAATTCAAAATATAATTAACAATCCACATTGTATCCCAATACATGCATTGCGGATTTACAATTTTTCCTCGAAAGGAATTTTTACAAAAGGCCTCCATGCGGTCGACTATTGGTGCGGGTACTTTTAGTTTACCATTAATTTTTTTAAACAAAATATTAACTTCGGTAGAATTCTTGATAATATTTTTCGAAATTGCGTACGGATACGAATGGCGACATCGAGGATGCACACATACATGGATTCCTTTGGTTGAAAGATGCCAAATATGGATTCCCTCAATTGGAACAATAAGATAGAATTCTCAATACTCCAAAAATACTGACCATTATCTAAGCGCGGAACTGCGTAACCAAAATTGCACGACTTCCTCCTGATAAACAGAGTAGGACCCCATCTTCTCAGCACTTTTACAATCAATCTTTGCATCAACACAAAAATATGACTATGAAAGAGCTTGTAAAAAAAGCTGTCCAGCGCCATACGAGGGTATATGCATCTTCTTGTCTTCGCAAAAAAAACAAAGTTCTCACATGTGGCTACGAATTGCCATGGAATTCAATCCACATCTTCACTTGCTAATGGACAAAAAAGGTCAAAAAATCTGGCTTTGCCCACGTAACGATGATAGATTGAACATTCATAATGCGATCATACTGTCTGGAGAGCAAATGTTGATTCTCAACTGGTCTTTGCGCCATAATTCATGTTAGCTTATATTTCTAAATATACGGCAAAGCGAGAAACAAAGTCGAGCTATAGCCAAATGTTATTTCGCCTCTTGAACAATGTCGCTCGGCTTACCTACTACTCTTCATTGTCCAGCATAACAAAAACTTCATACATGAAAGATATTGGAGCGCGAGAAATATGCCATATGTTGCAAAAATTACCTCTCACACTCTGTGGTCGTACATTTGTATCTCTAAATGTTAATAGAAGTAATGATAGAACGTGTTCTAGATGGTTACGAAAATTCACCCTCAACACCACCATTTATTAGCATACATGAATAGGCCTTCTTCATTAGTCATTGTCCCTCACATAGAAAGTACCTTGCGCTCTTGGTCATTTCTCCTCCTCGCTAAGCAAAACTAGTGGAAAGCAGATTTCTCCTCCCATAGTTCTCCATATCTTTCGCACGATACACAACAATCACTTCCCTACGGTCAAGCTACACCAAATTTTATTTTTGAAATTCAGTCATCATTGTATTTCCCCCTTAAGTACCCTCCCCAATAACATTGGATGCAACAATGAGAAATCATTGCACACAATGGGAACAAAATAAAGGGAACATATACAACATGACATCATTCCTTTGCCAAAATGAAAACCTGATATCTGGGTGAAGATGAATCTTGTTGTATCTACCCCTCTGACATCCCCCTTGACCATGTTCAAATGAATGAATGGGAAATCATCTCTCTTATTCACCAGAACATCAAAATTGATGCTGCCAGTCATTAGCAATCGTGACTTTGACCTCAACCATATTGGTCCCCTCTGCTTCCCTACCTCTCCACTTGTGATAAGAAGTATAAATTTCATTGAATATATTAAAACTCATCTGTTGATCAACATCATCCCTCTTCAAACCCTTCATCAATCACATATTATCTCCTATGCAACAAAAGCTTTCACACATATTACTTCTCATTTCAAAAAACCTCTTCCAAAACCCCCAACTAGAACCATTATACGGGGGATAAGCCTGAGTGGAAAATCTTCTCTAATAAGCTGTCTGTATGCATTCATCGAACTCTCCTCACAAATATAAGCCATTATTTGGTATACATGCACCTACGTGCGCTATGACTTTCAACATAAATGCACTTAAATTCATTACTGCCCTTCACATCCCTATCCAAACAATGCATCCTCTTGAGGACAACCACTCCTCCACCTCCAAACAGCTCACTCCATATACGGTACATACTCATTGATGAAATGAAGTTTATCAGACCAAAAATGCTTTCAAGTATTGATGATAAACTTCCCAAGAGGCCTTTCCTCCATCGAAATACTGCCCACTGGTGTCAGTCCATTATCATGTTGGGGATTTGGGCATTACCACACAGCAAAAGACATTCCCTCATCCTCCTTTGGCACATCATCGCAGTGCGCACTTTGGCATAACTTTGATACATTCATTACGCTCACAACTATTTTTTGCGACGGAAGTCACCGACCCTTCCCGCGATTGCCTTGTAACATTCCTTTCAAATCTCGGGGATGGGACATATACAATGAAAGGAATGAGAGCTGCTAATGTCAAAACGATTCCTCTATTACGCATGAAGATAAAAAAAATATTTGAGGACTCCATGCATTTATATGCGACGAACGATTCGGTTGCGTTGCATAACAAATCAATTTTGAAAAAATTACACAAACCCGGTGTTTGTGTACTCGGTAGGAGAAACATGTGGAACAAACATTCACTACATGCGAAGAAGAACAACTAGACGAACTCCCACGATATGCAATGGACAAAAAATGTGCGACTGCCAATTTATGGGTACATGCGGGGGCTTGTAAATGGCGCATGGCACAATCATTTCAATATCGCTACTGACTCAAAACCCTCCAGAATTTCCATCCTTCGTCGTCGTTGATTTCAAGCAATACGAGAAAAGAACGCCGGACATTTACATACCCCACATATGTGCCCATTTCTCTGTCACAAGGGCACCATTGACATATACCACTTCGAATGGCATGAGCTTTAACAATACACAAGTCACGGGGAATGACATTAGATAAGCCTTGCGGGTGTGTTAAAAACCAAGGTATAACATTCACACTTAATTTCCAAGTTAGATCTCCACAGACCTTGGTCCTCCGGCATTTCCATTTTCCTACTGCCTTCCACTTGCCGTGAAGAAAAGAAAAAATCACATCTCTGGCATAAAAATCAAGAAGATTGGTTGCTCACCTTCAAGTAATCTATATAGACAAATAGAATGTCAACAATACACTCTTCATTGCATCTTCACCAAGGAGGTAAACAAACCCTCACCTTATCCAAATTGAATATACAATTACTTTTTTTTTAAGCCCCCATTCTAAATTATTAATTATGTTCCTAATGTTTAAAGAATTTTATGATTATACAGATTATTTTTGAACTCTATAATTAGTTTACTTTTACCTTAAATTAACACTAACAATGTTACCTTCTTTCATATGAGATGGATTCAAGGGATTTAAACATATATAGATGCTGCTGGGAGATTCACTGACATGGGCAGACTTCCACATGATACACAACTCGGGATTCCTTTCACCCCATTCATTTATGTATACGGGTTGGAACTGTGCCTTTATTACCAATTCGAAAATTCAGGAAAAAAATCCACATAAATGAAATTAGACAACGGAAAATGCGAGTTGAATGGCAAGAACTCCTTTTTTGAACACTGAGTCATTATAGACATAATTAGTGTTGTTGCGATTTCGTGCATCATCATGTGTTTATGATTAGATATTTACTTTCAACAAACTTTGTTGTACACTTGCTCTCTCCTCTCTTTTATTAATTTGTATATCTATGTGAATATAAATTATAATCTATTCCGTTTCAAGGTTTTCACATTTTCCTCATGCTATTATGTTCTGATACATCTTGAAAAACTTTATATTTGTCAACATATTTAATGTCACCTTCTCTGGGCAGTTTGTAACTTGTAAGTTAACTTGGTGGAATATTTAAATACTTGGTATAGTTGCCAACTATCCTTAAATGCGGACTCCTCTGGGATTTGCTATTCTTGGGGTTTACCCTTGTATTTCTCGTGACGGATCTAATATATGCGGTAATTCTTTTCTTCCTTATTAATTTTAGGTCTATAGCTTCTTATATTTCTCTTGTTCTGTACTTGTCTTCTCGTCTTCTTGTGTCTGGTTTGATTCCACATTACGATCACCACACTTTCGAGGTTTTCATATTTCTCTAATTGTACGACATTACTTTTTGCATACACTACGAAATATTCGGAGCGGTGTTTTATTTAGTATATAATATGCATACGCAAACTGAGCCATACGGGACAATTCAACATTGCTCTTGTATTTGGGTTGAAGTCGTTCCATTTTCCAAACTTTACGTAGGCTTGCCCTTTGTATATTCACCAACCGATACACAAAATTCAGTTTCTCGGCCTCATTTACCGCCTTGAAAACACTTTTAGCTAGGCTATTGTTTCCTTGCTCAAATGTCACTGCAATGTTTTGGTATTGCGAGATCGTATTTTTGACATTTCCTTTTTGCAATCACGAAAATAGGAACACGGTTGGTAAGTCTTGATAACTCAATTTTTGTCTGAAATAGGAGCATAGTGGGTAAGTTAGATTTCTCAATTATGGTTTCAATATGGTAGTACCCTTGAGATAAGCACTACAGTGTAATTTTTTATAGAGATTCCTCGATTTAAAAATAAATTATATATAATCTTTAATCCGTGATCGAATGGTACGATCAGTTCTTTAGACTTCAATACATAACTTTTACATGCTTGGGCTAAAGAATTGGAAGGAATTTAGGCTTGTATTTAACACAAATTTGTTTTCAATTTTGATTATTTTGTATCTTCAAAATAATAATAACAAAAACAACCACATCAAGAAAATGAGTGGAATACTACGATAGTTGCGAAGATAATAATCAAGTGAATTAATCTCTTTACTTACAAATTTTTTCTATTCCCTCTGTTCTGTAGCCTGAGTTCTTATCAATTCTTGATTAGGGCAAGGTTGTCCATTCTTGGAAGAGATTTTCTCACCTCCTTGAGTTATTGACATTGTACATTATGTCCACTTTGATATAACTGATTTGTTACGTTGTAACATGTAATATCCATACACATTTTATTACCTTCTCCAAAAAAGTTGTATACATTCCTATTCACGATGCACGTGCTCCTCACAAGGCAAATGGTTTCCATATAGATTAAGTAGCGAGTAGAAGTTTATAGTGCGACATCTTGCAACGGTTGGTTTTATGTATGATGATGGCTACTTATGCGGTAATACATTGTACCTAATAAATTCTAATTACATTCAAGCGGGTTATTCTTTAAAACTTTTTGTTATGGAAATAATTCAACTATTTCTCTACTTTTGCGTTCCTTGGCTTTGTATCTTAGCCAAATTGTTGTGCATCACAGTACGAGGTTAAGCCGGTAAATGAACCTTGTTAAAGAAGACAGAAGTAACATAGCGAAACTAACGCTATTAGTTGGTGGCTATTTCACCAAATCAGCAGATGCCAATGCCTAAATAGGTGAGTGAAGGGTGAATATAACTCTAGAGGAATGCACCCTCCAATCTAGTCAAGAATAAAGCATTTAACTATCATCATGAAGGCATGGAAATTAACGAAAAATTGAAAGAAACCCGCAGCTGAACTACGATCATGTGGCGAGAGCCCTCCGGACTGCCTAAACTACTAAAATCAACACCTCGAACGATTTTCCAAATCGGATGTCATAGACCATCATATAACTTTGTTAAGATACTATCCAAAATAGGATTAAAAACTAACGAAGCTATGCCTTTCTAGGCTGATGGGGATTGTACCCTAGTGCTATCATAAAAGGTGACATACTTATTCGAAATCATACCAAGAATAGGTTGTATGACAGCCATCATCAGAATTAGCCATACTCTATCTCAGGGTATTCACCTAAGGATGCTTATATTTTTTTTTGAAGGTACATTTGAGAGTTGTTGTATCCCATCCTAACACCATCATATTGATACCTCAAATATGCCTTGAATAGGGGCCAAAATACGAAAAGGCCCTCGAAGTCGACATGAATCCACCTTGAAATCTATGCAAATTAGAGCGATGAAGTACGAAACATCTCCACTAATATGATCTTAAAATGTTGATTTTGAAATACGGGATTTGATATTTTGTTTCTAAGTGTTCATTAAAGGGTTAACGATTACTCCAACTTGGGCAAAATCCCTACGGAATGTTGAAGTTAGCGCCCGGAACTCCCGGTACAGAAAACTTGAAAACAAGTGAATGACTCCAATCAACACGTCAAAAACAACTTCTGGATTCAGACCAGCCGACATATAACACGGCCTAAACGACCATGTTCCCAAATTAACAACCATGATTGGACTCATCTACATCAACCTAAAAATCAGGGACATCATTTTGAAAACCAAAAATCTAAAAAGGAAAAAACTACAAATTAACAAATATTAACGGAATAGAACCTAAGATTCTAATCCTAACCAAACATAGTAAACTCAGCAAATATACTTAGATGACGGTGCAACCAAAGCTAGTGAATCTAACATGACAACTCAAAGTACTCAACATGCTAGTAACAACTAAACATTCACATTGATCTTGAAAGAAACTATTCATGATTGAACGTCTAGTGTAATAGGAAATCCTTAGTGAAGATGTATCTATATGCTCGATCATAAAAATAGGTAATGAGGAGCAAACCTTCCCAAGAAAGAAGGGAGTAGTTCTACATCATCTTCCGAGAAGAAGTTATGCACATGTAGTACTGGAAGTCGATTTCCTGTTACCCCAAATTAATATAGGAAATGGTTTGAATGGATTTCATGGCTTCAGTCCTCGAAAAGAATGGTATGGGCTAGGAATTTTGATGTTTTCCTTCGGCACATCTCGGGTAAATCTTGTAGCTAATTTTGCCTCAAACTTTATGTAATTTTAGAGTGTTCGGTTTGGAAATATTAATTTTTATATTTTAATCTAAATAAGGGTCTAAAATGCACAGGAAGCTTGGGTGCATATTTAGAGAGCACCTGTTTAATTCCTAGGCATTTACATTGTATATGCATCTCCAACTTTGCAACTTGAAAGTGATCGAGACCCGGATGGACATGGGCTTCGTGTTCATGTTCAACTACCCCAAATGTATTGTGTAGTTAATCTGTTGTGCACACACTAAGAGTTGGATCACCCCTACTAGGGTTGTAGATGCGATTAAGACTTTCACTTTTTGGCATTGAGGGAATTTTGGGGTTTGGGTGCATTGTATGGTCTGGTTGTTGTATCACAGTTATGTGAATAAAAGCTGAGTTAGAAAAGCAGAGTCCCTTACTTGAGTAAAGAGCTATATAAAACTTGTGGACAACTTTGGCTAGACTCGAGAGACAACATTCAATCCTTATTGTGTCATGTAATTCAGCATGGTATTTCAACTTTTAAGGTTAAAATGACTGTTTTTTAGCATTGGGGGCCTTCTATAAATGATTCTTGGGGAATTATCCCAGCCCCCTTATCACAGCAATTGGTTAGCAAGTAAACTAATATTGAAGTTATGAGAAAATTTGCTTTAGTGAACACATGGAGAAATGTGCAAGGCAATAAAATACTAGTATAATTTATTATTATGAGTTCTTATGATTTTACTGGATAGCACTCTGCCAAGAGACATGCTTTTGCAAATTCACGAGGCATTTGAAACCACATTTCTGAAATATAAAGAGATCTCTCTTCTTTCCCGAATGTGTTAATTTATTGATGATGGCCTTAATGATTATAAATTTAAATTGTTCTAGATTTTTTTTTTGTTCAACAATTACTACCCATATTAGATTTAAGACTTTTGTGATCGATGTTGTAAATTAGAGAATATTTTAGATAAATCACATCATTGTATGTGATTAATTACTACCCATATCAATTTCTAAAATATGGTACTAATGGATTTATGAAAGTCAACATCATGGCTTAGAATTGCAATTGAATTAAGATCCTCTTTTCGACTTCATTGTTCATGAATTCATCGCTTTCTTTTATAATGTTCTTTGATCCACAGGCATTCAATTTATGAATTTGACTATGAAGATACCACAGTGCCTAATAAATCTAATATCCTGCTGCGGTTGGTGAATTCTGACTATCCAATGTTCCAACTTTCAACAAAACCAAAGAATATGCCATGGATTTGACTTTCATTGTTTAGGCTTGTTTGGAATACCATTAGTTAGCACCCAGACTTAATAGCTATCTTGCTTCACTCGCTTGAAATAAATATTTCTTATACATTTTTTTCATGGAAGAACATGTTATTAAGCATGCCTCGAGAGGAAAGTGTAAAGACATATGGATCACTTCAAGAGTTACTTTTATATCATGACGCTTACCCTTGTGATAAAATCCTAGGCAACTTTTACGGAAAATTTATAAGGATACTTCTTAGTAGTTTGTAACTTTTTATGTGAAACGGAATGTTTACAAGCAGTGACAGAAAGTTCATCTTTGGAGCGAGGCTCTTGACACTGCAAATGTTGATCCTCGAAAGAACGGCTGGAACTGAATTTTGATGGTCATTTTCCTTCGGCGATCCTTTTTTCATGAAAATAAATTATATAATACATTAGAAATATGAATCCTACGTTAGGAATGACCCATCCGGTTAACGTAGAAAGTTTATATAAAATTCCCTTGGTACACAAACAAGGATAGCTAGCATCTCTTCTTTTCCCCCAGTGCAAGGGCCGGGATTATTTATACTTTCTCCAAAATGACATCATTTAAAATGCGGAGACCCAATTCTCATTTAAAGGTAAAAACTTACCGCGAAATTGAATATTTAGTTGTATTTTGACAAAAAAGTACATACGTTGCTGATCATGTCCCACTCTTTTGCCCAATTACCCACTTGTCTCTAGACATGATACACCCTACATAACAAAGAGGATCACCAAAGAGAATATTGTATTCGACAATACGATCCCAAAAACATAAAGGCTGAAGGTGTGTGAGAGATATTTCGTAAGAAGAGAATGCCTTTAGTCCAGTCATCCCACACTCTGCAGCAAACTATACATTGTTCCAAAACATCCTCCTTTTCGGAAAATACGACACAAAGGAATTTGTTGTACTCAATCATAATCTAGTCTCAAAACAATACGCTTGGCTTGGCAATTCAACATCACAACTTCTTGAAAGCATGGCGGAGCATATAGCATCCATTTTTTTTTTACCTTACGCTTGTCATTGTAACGGGGTCTAACTCTATTATGTTTTTCTGATTTTCTTTGATGGCCAGGTCTTCGGAATATAAGCATGTAGGAAAGCGTTTGTTTTACTATCTTTGTATTGGTAAGAAAATTTGATTCTAAATGGGATAAGGGATTTTATAAATGGGCGTTATTATTGATTGAATCTTCATCTAATTTAAAGTGGCTTTCACTGTATTGATTTGGGAACTTCGATCCCCCATGGAGGGCACAATTTGCCCTCGAAGTATTCGAGAACATTAGAGAAGCTATGCCATCAAAAGGAGCTTTAAATGTTGTGCCATCAAGAGGGCCATTGTATAGCTATTGAAAACCCTTCATCCTTTGCATAAGACGGATGGTTGGATTCTCATTCAAAAGGAAGCTCAAATGCCTCTTGTAATCTTGAGTTTTGCCTCTTGCAGAAGGAACTTCTATAGTGTCTAACCTTGTTGTAGTGTGTATCTGGTCTAGGGGATCGCGGAGGGGAACTGGTACTATAAAGAAAGTATTCACAACATTAAGGAAACTCTTGCCCGGAGATAGGAAAGAAGATGCGAGCACCAAAATGTTGTGCCATCAAGAGGAGCGAATTTGTACGGCTATTGAAAGCTTGTCACGTACGACGGATCGTTTGATTCTCGTTGAGAGCTCAATTGTACGTAATCTTGAAGGTTTGCCTCTTGCAGAGAACTTCTATAGTGTCTAACCTTGTTGCGATGTGTACTAAATTAAGGATCCTTTGCTAAGCCACCGAAAATATCAATTCCGGATAGATTTCTCCAATAGAAAAATCCATCGTGTAATAACTAATGCAATCACATCCGGACAGTTGATCCTGGAGGTCAAATTTACTTTGGGCAATAAATTCGATCGGTGTCCATTCAATCATTGACAGCGGAAGCTTAAAGAAAAGGGGCTTAACCAACTTTTATCTTTGAGCCTGAAATATTGATCAAATTTATGTTTTTGGCTCATGGGGAAGATAAAGGGTTGGAGATGCTAACACTTTCTATCATGAGTCTATAAATTTGTGATTTTACGGAGGATTTGTTCGAGCAAATAGAGTTACAAACTGTAGAATAAATACGGAAAGAGATACAGTAATTTGAGCTCTAATACCTTTCAACATTACTGAATACATCAAGTCTTTGAAATTACGCAAGAGTACTGAATTCACATCGTAAGTTGTGAATGATGGGAATCACTTTTACAATTGTTGTAAAGTACGAAAATTTAATTTATTTTAAATTCCGTTTCATGTTTCATAAAACATCATTTTATTCAAAATGGTATTTGAAAAGACAAGCTGTATGTATTTTTTCAAGTTTCATGGTTGGTTGTGCCTTGTTGGCTATAAATCCTATAGCCATTACCATTTTTGCTTTGAAATACAATTCACCCCGCCTTCAAGCTTGTTAGGGAGAATAAGTTGCGGTACCATGCCGGCCCATCGATTTCAGGCACTTTAGGTTAGCTAATTTTGATAGAAATAATGCGGTAGCGATGGTAATGCGACCATGCTTAATAGTAACAAACATGAAAAGAAACTTCTAACGAATAGGTATTAGCAATAAAGAGGTGAGTGTGAGTGAGTAAATAGGCCCAGAAGGACTCCTACTGTGAAGTTACAATAAATACTTTCTTAGAATACATTTATGTTATGACATAGATTGAAGAATGTAAGTCCTCATTTACTTCTTCAAGATGGATATTAACATGAGTAGATATTTACATTTGTTGTTATGTTGTAATTGTTCTTTCATGTACTTTGTTTGCTAAATAGCAGATTCTTGGATATTGACCAAAGAATTACTTGATTAAAGCCTAGTAGAGGATTCAGTTTGGATTCTCATATGGTAATCACAAATATTAGATCACTTTTGCATCTCGGGCTTGTCTACCACAACCATCGAATAAATCTCTACATAGCGAAATTGAACATCATCTTTGTGCAAAATTCTACAAAAATCTCCTTCATCTCAAAAACTACAATTACTTAAAATTAATAATTAATAAACAATACTCCTATCGGCCTCTCCTTCCACCTCAAGAGACAAAAACCTTTAGTATAAAACATCTTATAATGGAATGAAAATACAAGTGAATACTATAATTACACTAAAGCACACAAGAAGAATTTTAAAATATTATTAATTGATTTGAGCCTCTTAAAAAAATAAAAAACTTTATGGAGTAATATTACATTAAAAAAGGCTTCATAATTAAAAAAAATTATGAAAAAACTATTGCTACACGGGCGAAGGCATATGAAAAAGGCACGTCTCACTTCCCTTGCACTACGAGGATGTGGGGACGTTTGAAGACATTTCCCCATGTCCCAAAAAAAACGAGGAAGTGTTTTGTGAGTTTCAAAAAAAAATGATGTAAATCATAAATTAAAAAAATCAAATTTCTAAGTTTTTTTATAAAAAATTATAAATATCACTATAGTCAATGAAATTCAAGGTTTTTTTGTTATTTAATATTTGAAGAGGACAATAACACAATCCAAAGGATGCAAAATTATATGGAGGAGGGACTTTATGAGATACATGGTGTTGGTTAGTTGCCACTTAGCATGTTTTGAGAATGCAAGTGATTCTAATTCAAATGACGACATGGTTGATCATGGTTACTATTCATGAAATAATTGGATGTAGAGACTAGCGGGGCGTTACCTTAAGTAATTATGCTCATTTGTCATTTGATATGTTTTTATGTTATACCTTTTTTTGTTTCAAACTTTAGGTTGTTTTGAATCTTGATATACTGATATATTAGACTTGACTCTGTACAAATTTGAATCTCGATGTATCATACTTGACTTTTATTTCAAACTTCAATTTGTTTTGGATCTTGATATATGATATATTAGACTTTGGTTCTATACAAATTTGGATTTTGATGTATCAGCACTTGACTTGCTATTTCAGTCATCAATTCATAGTTGGAACTTCAATATCATTAAAACTTTGAATCTTGATGTATCACATGAATTTTTATTTTAGGTATTCAATTCATGGTTGGAAATTCAATATGGTTTAAACTTTTATTTTCATTATACAATGTTACGATTACATGTATGTATTTATTATCATGTTTTTCATTTAAATTTGTTTCATTTATATGATTCATCGATTTATCTTTCATGATGTAAGTGTTGTACCATGATAAGAACAAATTAAATTATAAAATTTCAATGATATAGTTATGCTTTTTAAAATATTTCACTATTTTTCAAGGGCACCTTGTGTTAAAGACCTCGACATCCCACCACGTTTCTTAAAAATTGGTGGGAGTTTTTACATAAACCTATCCTGTGTTTCCACTGTCATCCCCATGTCCCATAAAATTGGTGAAACTATGGAAAAAGATAAGTAAAATAAATATGATAAGAAATTAAATATTAATGTAAAAGAATTAATAACATATTAAAACTTTTAGTTATAATACATGTTATATAGGGGTAGCCTGAAATTGAGGGGGATACCCATTCTCCTAAGGTATAGGAATGCCACAAACAATAGACGAGAAGCCTACACTGACACATAAAGGTCTCTCTCGCTATGAAGAGAAACATTCGAATCACTTATGAAATTAAACAATGGCTCTTCCATTATTTTATGCCACCTCATCAATGAGATTTCTTTCTTTCGACATCATACTCAGGTATTGTAAAAGGATCTATCCTTGAAAGCTCTCTCCTTCGACGTAATGGCAAATTTGGAGCGACTATGGGACAAATTTCCCCATAAGAACCAAATACCCCAAAGAAGACCATCTTGTCCCAAAGGGGAATTCAAATTGGTCGAAAGAATTATTATTGTTGATAAATTTGGAACCTGGGCAAAATAATATAAAAGAATTTGGAAAATATCTTAAATATTAAAATGAGAACCTTTGAATGTAAAGTATGTCCCTCCTAAACTTTAAAGTTGGCTTGACCTTTGAAGGCTTCAATGTATATAAAGGAGGACCAATCTTAATTGTGGAATTCATATCACACATTTATGGACTCCCATTATGTCTATATTTTGCATTCCTACTATGAGGCTACCACCTATCTCCCGACTCACATATCCTTCCTTAGTTTAATCTTATTTTTGGTCACAACGATTCTGTTGCTCATTATTCCTGCGACACACATGCAATATTTGTAGCTGAAGCTGTCACAAATTGCTCACATTAGTTACACGATGTCTTGCATTACTAATTTGTGATTCGAGATATGTATTCTTGTGGCTTCGTGTTCACTTTGTCGCTCGCTCTTTCATTATAGAGGCTTGCATTACTAATATGTGGCTTACTCTTTTATTATGGTGGCTCACACTCTTCTTTGTAGATCAATATTCTATTACAATGAATCACATATGTATTCTTGTGACTAATGTTCACACCTTTTGGCCGACTCTTTTCATTACGGAGGCTACACTTATTTACCTAATGAAACTCACTCTTCTATTATGGTGGCTCACACTCTTCTTTGCTTGTCGTTCTTCTATTGTAATGACTTTCCATATGTATTCTTATGGCTAGTGTTTCAATTTTGCGGCTTTCTCTTTAATGGGTATGTCTCACATAATACTTGGTGACTTGCATTTGTTATTACGGTACTTATGGCTTATCAATATACATGGCTCTGATATTTCGGTGACTTGCATATATTATCTGTGGATCGAATTCATGCCTACGATATAGTTGGCCCTTTGGTATGGTTGTGACCTAAATATATATTACAATGACCTCAATATATATATTATAATGACATATTCTCTCCATCAGAGACCTCCCAATATATATATTAATTGACCCTAATGCATCACAAGTATTCTTGATATGTGATAGTATCTTTGCCAGGCGGTGATATTTGATATGGAAGTGACCTTGAAATAAAAAATATCCTTGATGTCCCAGCTATGTACGAATATAGCAATGTCCCTATTTGTTTAGATATATATAGTGCTTGTTTTATAACAATGACCTTGATGAAAGAAGATGCATTGTTAACCATTACTTTGATGTGTGACAATGAACTTGATATGTCAAGTGATTACAATACTATTGACAATGTGATGTTTGGAAATAACCCTATATCAGTTCTATGTCATGATCTTGAAGTGACCTTGATGCGATGACCTTAACTTTCTGCTGAACCTTTGGTGTGTCGAAAATGTGTTGTAAAATGATTGTAGCTATGGATGATATTATGATAGTGATGTATGGTTTGTATTTATGAGGATTATATGACAATGATGAAAGAACCTATATGGCAACAATAGTGAAGTGACGGTGACAATGATGTATAGTAATGCTCTTATGACAATACAGTATGATATGTTGTTGAGTTGGCCTTAGGTAGCATAATGGCTTGATGCTGATGTGTCATTATATTTTATTACTTTGTATACTAGGCAGACATTTGATGTATGTCTAATAAGAATAATTTGGTTGGATTTTCCCCCATGTGGGAGTTTTTCTTTGGACTACGACATAAATCAAATTATACCTAATCCATACATGCTTTTTCTGTATTTTTCTTTACTATCACATTGCTTCGTTGATGTCAGTGTTCTCTATACATAATTTCTAATGATGATATAATGTTATGGGGTGAATATAATGTGAAAATGTTGAAAATATTTAAGAATTCAATTATCTACAACAAAGAACAAATTAGCCCTAAAAATTAACATGGTATAAAACATGCCATTTGAAGATAAGTCATTGAAATCACCCCTGTAGACACCTATGATAGATTCATATGAGAAATAATATGAAAGGGGTGAAGATGTCGGAAGTTATAAAAAAATGATAAGATTTGAAGGAAACCCTAGGGAGTCCTTTGTTCTTTAAGAATAGGGATTGGGGTTTGGGATAAACCCATAGAGTGGATATGGAGGGGGGCTTGGTTTACATATTGGAACCTAGTATGATTATGACAAATGAAGATCTATTTGGTTATTCCATTATCATGATAGATTGATTCAACCTAGAAAGGAGATAAATATCCCAATAGGAGATAATATGATGCAAATCCGTCATTATGTGCATTGATGGTTGTACTTGGTTGCTAATGAAAGAGATCAAGGATATAGGTGGTGCTCAAGAGGATGCCGCTTTATTCAATATGACTTTGAAGCCATCGTTTGAAGTGGGAGAATGTGAATTTTAGATCAAGGGAATTGATCACTTCATACGATCCTTATTGTAGATAAGGTGGCACAAAGGCTCATGTTATTTCTTTCATTTCTCTTATTTAGATTTATTGATTTTAAACTATTTTTTATTATTCATGAGTATTTGAATTCTTCTAACTCTTTGATGAGAATGTTATCAAAGAAAACCATATCCTTCTCGAGGGTCTGTTAAGATCACTTGAGGGCTCAATGTGGTCTCTCAAGAGGTTAGGGGTGAGGAAAATAAAGGCCACCTCATACCTAGAAAAGAAAGATGATATTTCCTTGTCATCGGAAATTTTAATTTCATTATATTTTATTTATATTTTAATTTAAATGCTTTCTTTCTTATTATGGGTTCAACGGTACATAAGATGGATGTAAGAACCTAGTCCTATATAAATGTGAAGATTAGAAATGGCTATGTAGAGCTATCCATTCACCTGTGTACTTGATAAATCTGGACAAGAACTCACTGCCTTGAAGGATCCCGAGTATCCCATTTGATATCTATGATTAGATATACTTCCTATTTGGGGAGAAAGAATGTATGTAATAATGGTATTTTATGAGATAAGGAAGAAATGAAATAAATATGTCCTTCATGTAAGGACAATTCTAGATGGAAATATGAAATGGTGTTAGATGCCTGCGGTGTTAAAATCATTAGTGATAAGGAATATGCGAGGAGGAGGGGATTGTAGCTCACTATTTCTATATGCTATTATCAAATGTTATGAAGTCGACTCCCTCCATGATGCACTAAAGGAAGAAGCGTACTTGGAGATTCCTAGGAGTATTTAGACACATGAGAAGAGATGCATGAATTCACAGTTGAAGAAAGCCCCATATGGACTCTAAATTCCCCCTAGAGTGTCTTGTTTGGAATGATGGACATCTAATGTAGGCTCAATCCTCTTCATGATTAAAGAATGTATATTTAATGTTTAGTTTATATATCGCAACAATTTATTTTCTTTGATAGGATTATATCATCTCATCATTACTAGAGGGATTTGTTCTCTTTGAACCTTGAAAAACCACCACAGAAGTATGTCATTATGAGATGAGGACTTCCTTGTCTCAAGGAAATATGCTATGAGAGACTTAGCATGATGGATGATGATGCGGGAGCATCTTGCTTGATTTTCATTAAAATATTGTGTAATTAGGGGGTGATGTTTTTAATTATTTTAAATATTATTATGCTCATTTTTAATAAATTGAGAGTGATATACAGTGTAAGGAATTTATTGTAAATATTCTCTTAATAAATTGAGGATATGAGTGGAATTTTTTGGAGGTAGATATTTTAGGGATTAGAAATTCCTTAAATGGAACTTAGTTGAGTCAAAGAAGGTATAGAGATATTTTAGGATTTGGTTGAGATTTGTGTGGAGGAAATCATGGAATTAATCCATAAATATGTATAAATATAGGCTTGTGTGAGGGATGGAGGATAGTGAGGAATACAAAGAGAGAGAGAGAGAGAGAGAAATGGTATAAGGAAGTTAGCAGGCTAAGAGCGAGAGGCCAACAATTGTATTATTCGGCCAAAATGGTTTGAATCTGTTCTTGTGTTAGTATATACAGTATTTTGTTTGTGCTAAGGCTCTCTCTATTCTTTATATGTTTTGAAATTTGAATTCAAGTAGTTTTTAATGGAGAATTTGATGGAGTTCCATGTTAAGGAAACATGCACTCTATTATGAAAAAAGGATGCATTTGTTTGTAGAATCCCTACATCATTTTAGAAGTATAGAGCCCAAAGATCCATTAGATTGGGCAACATTGGAATATGTGTAGCAAGTGAATGGCAAGTTCCAATTGGAAAGCGAAAGTTCGCTTTAAACTTGACATAGGGTGGAATTAAATCCATATTAGGTTGGAAGTAGCAGGACCATACCATAAAGGAAAGTGAGTCGGCAAATTGAAACCGGCATTAACATTCACCTTGAAAGACGCATTGTGCGGTATGTGATTGTGTAGGTGGCTACAGGTCCGGTTGCGTTAGCATAGCGCGAGAGAAATGCCACACGAGAATTTGCTCTTGTGCGACACCTAGTGTATGGGAAGTGATTCCAGTGTAACGCAAAGAAATGCTATATAGTTCATTCACTCTCTTGTGCGATGTGCTGTGGTAATAGATAAAGTTAACACAGAAAGCATACAGCAAAATTCTCCTTCTTATGCCAACGTCTCATGTACGTGTATTTACATAATTTATTATATCGACATTTGTAATTGAATGGAATTTGCGTTGATAGAGAATGAAGTTACAAATGCAATTGTGACTCATAGAGCACATTATTAGATGTGCTTCTATGTTTTATGATTGTTTGAAAACCAAGATTACACATTAAAACAAAGGAAAGTATGAATTCCATCACGTATGGAGAGTTTATTGTGTTGGGTTTTATGTATAATATAGTTAACGGCTACATTAATTCTTGTCTGCATTTTATATTGCCAACATAGGTCTATGGTTGTATAACAATGAATTAAATTCATTTTGTGGTAATCATAACATAGGCTTGTAAGACGACATCCATTTTCTTGTGAACACTTCACTGTAGTGGTGGAGAGACATAGATGTGGCGAAGTCACTGGAATTACGAGAAAGCATTGCAAAAGAAATATTATATTACGTGTGTGTAATCAATGAATTAATTCCGTAGTTTGAAGTTAACAACGTGTATAAATAATGAAGTGATATTCACAAGTTAGTGTAAAATTGAGCTTAAGGGAGTATCCAAAGCGGTTACTTACAGGATACCATTTAAATTCTGCAATTACAAACAATGGAGATAGAAGCCCTGTTGCCAAGTGACATGTGATACGACAATAACCATGAGATTGCGATGAAAATTCGAGAAAGGAGTCGAATTAATTTTGGGTTTCTATCGAAAACGAAATTGAAGGAAGAAATTCAAACTCTACGAAATACCATCGATCAAAAACACTGTAACGAAGTGGGGAGCCATGGTGAATTGGTGCGAACTCGAGAAGAATCAAGGAGTGAATCACGTTCACGAGTGTTGAGAATGGAAAAAAAGCATTAGGTGGCAACGCAAGTTGTGTAGACTTGAAAACAATTGTTGTGGATAAGTTGACGAGGGTAGTGTAAAAGGAGGAAGTTGTGCGAAAGGCGAAAATCATAAATGATGATGCGGAAACGTTGAAGAAGAAGATCTGTGGAGGCGACATTGGGATTGTGGAAAAGCAATCACAGGTTGGATACGTAAGGGAGTTGGGTTGCGTGGTTTCGAGAAGATGAAGTTATTGAAGATTCACCTACACAGATGAGTGTTCATTGAAAATGATGATTATAACTTCTTGCGAGCTACAAGAAAGCAAGCGAAATTTGGCATAAGTTCTCACATGGTTACAACATATCGTTAATATCTAGAAGCACGACATCAATATCGATGGATGTTAGCCTCAAACAAAGCCAAAGAGGTTAACATCGAAGAAAATTCTGATGGGAAGTTCCCAATGTTAAAAGTGCAAAACAAATGAATATGTCCTCATGTCCACTACGAAGGTGAAGTGTGGATTGATGGAGAAATCAAACGGCGTAGGTTGTGTTGGTAAGAATTTGTGGGCTAATATATTATGTCAAGATTGGATTCTTATAGCCAAAGTTAAAAACTGAGAAGAGTAAACCTTTCCTTTAAAGGGAGATGATATACATGTCGAAATATTGTTTAACCCATAATGGAATGTAAAGTGAAAATGCTTTAAATTAAGCGGATGTATATGGGTTTATAACCATAGCTTAAAGAAAAATAGATGCCTTAAGAGTTTTAATGACAGAGCAAGCACAGCAAGGAGCATTTATGATTTCTGGAGGTTAAAATCATAATTGATCATTGCTTGTAGCGCATGTGAAAGTGTTCACATTGTTCGTACAAAGATAGTGCATTTTGTGTTTGTTGCCTTGAGAGAAATATGTTGATGCCACCATGTTAAAAGGAAGTTTTTGAAAAATTCCCTGAAAAGGAGATTATTTTGTGCATAAAGAAGAGATGTTGCATGAGCTCACTGCACAAAGAAGGAGCTGTGGAAGTGCGGAAATTGTCTTTGCAGATGATGAGAAAGGGGTAGATAATTCGTTTCAAAATATATTTTAAATGTTGAAAGGTAAATAATTTATTTTATTTTCATCTTTAAAATAAATCTTGGAAATTGGACTACATTTGATTTAAAAGCTTAAATATCGCTGTGAAAGTAATAATGGGATATGATGTAATTAATTACTTCGGATATTATCACAGAATGGAGTATGAGAGATAATTCGCTTGATGAAGATTTGACATCATGAGAATGTATTAAGGTTGGATGTTCATTGTAATCTTTGTATAACTTGAATTAGAGTCAAATATCATGTTAATTATTGGGTCAAGGCTTGAAGTTAATCAGATATTAAGGTCGGAATGAAAATTTGGATAGCTTGAGTCAAGTTAAACCATTGGTTATTGTACAAGAGGTGTATTTTTCATCCAAGATGAAGAGTTAGGTGTAAAATATGAGTCAAAGAGTATGCAAAGCCAAGTCAAAGGTTTGAATGTAGAACTGGAAGATTTTTGATCGGCGAGAGCTCGACACCCAAAGAGTTGGTCATTGTAACACAAGCATTGCAGAAGTTGTTGTTTGCAGCAAGGAGCAAGCGAGTTTCCCTTAAATAGGTTAAAGACGAGAGAACCATAAGAGGTCAAGTGCAAGAAGAGAGCTTGTATTGTTGGATGGAAAGTAGGAAGGCTTGCTAAAGAGTGGATTGAATGAAATCCACACGTGAACATATGAAGTTCACAAAGGAGCGAAGATATTTAGTGATAGTCATTTTAGAGGTTACGAGAAAGACCACAATAGAATAAATAAGAAGGAAAATGCCAAGGAAAATGGCATATGTAAGCGATTAATCGACGAAGAATATGAGAGGGAGAAAGTTGAGATAACGAAGTTCACCTTGAGTTATTGATGGAGTTGTTGCGGAGAAATAAGAAAGACCCTGAGCATAGTTGGAGCAAGGAAGAAAGTGAAGTGGGCGAGGCTACATGCGAAAGAGGGAACACCGGGTATGTATACGATTGAGAAGAGCTAGGGAAGCTCGAGAAGCGGATGATGAGTGTGCAATTGATATGTGAAGAACTACGGGAAAGTGGAGTTGAAAATAGGAAGTTTCCATTGTGGCCCCGGAAACGGTGAAATTAAGGTAGAAGAGATCAATGAGAAAAGATCTCATGGACTATTGGAATAGTTCGGAGAAGATTTGGAAGATATGTTGACAAGAGAAGCCGGAGTTGAGGATATGAGCTTGTATTTTTAAAACTCATAGTTTGTGTATGTTTTTGAGGATGTCGAGAGGAGTAGTGGAAAGTACGGTGAAAGGCATCACGAGATAGATAGAAACACTTGAGGTGAAGTATGATGGAAATTCCTTTCATGGGGAAGAAGATACCGATTTATTAAAAGAAGAAAAAAATCATGAATGAATTCTATTTGGTGTAATACAACTTGATTGAAGCTATTATGGAGCGAAGCATAATGACTAGCGGTTCCCCGGGAGGTGCAAGGAGGCGCGATAGGAGTATTGTTTGTTAATTATTAATTTTAAGTAATTGTAGTTTTTGAAGATGAAGGAGATTTTGTAAATTTTTGCACAAAATCGATGTTAAATTCTCGGTTGTGCTGATAACGGGCTTATTGTTCCATTCAGTTCCACTACAGTAGAAGACTTATTTGATGAGTTATGTAGACGAACAAGGATGCAAAAGTGATCTAAGATTTGTGATCACTATTAGTGAGAATCTATTCAACCTTCACTAGTCGAATCGGCCAATTCTTTGGTGATATCAAAGAATCTTGCTGCATAGCGAGAAAACAAAGTACATGAAAGAACAATTACAACATAAAAACAAAATGCAAATATCTCTTTTATGAAGTAAATATCCATCTTGAAGAAGTAATGAGGACTTACCATTCTTGATCTATGTATATATAAATGTATTCTAGAAAAATTATTGTGGCCACATTGTGGGAGCTCCTTCTTAGCTACGGCCACTCATCAGCCTTATTACAATATTGTACCGGTATTCTCATTCTCCCTAACAAGCTTGACGGCGGGGTGAATTGTATTTCAAAGCAAAAGGGTAATGGGGCTATAGGATTTATAACAACAAGGCACAAATCCGGTCATGAAACTTGTGAAATTTTTAACCACACGGTTGCCCATTCAAATACCATTTTGAATAAACATGTTTCTTGAAACATGAAACGTATTCAAAAATAATAAAATTAAAATTTCCAGTACTTTTAATAATTGTAAAAGTGATTCCCATCATTCATGAATCATGATGTGTGAATTCAGTACTTTACGGTAATTGTAATGTTTGTGAGCATGTATTAGAGCCTAAATTAATTGCACATTCCTCTTGTATTTTATTCAAGAAATATTTGTAAACTTTCTTGCTCGAACAAATCCTCTGAAAATCACAAATTTGGTAATTAATTACAGTACTTCATCTCCAACCTTCACTTCCCTTCTCATGGGCAGAGAAAAAAACATAAATTTGACCAATATTTGTGCCTAGCATAAAAGAAGTTGGTTAAGCCCTTTCTTTAAACACGATAATGATTAATTTGGACAGAAATGAGATTTATTTGCCCCAAAGTAACTTTGGTAGCAGTCAATGCATGCTGGAATTGATATGATTGCATTAGTTAAGTCCTTGATGGTTGTTCTATTGATAAATCTATCTGGAATTGATATTTTTCTGAAAAGATCCCTAGACCGGATACATTTACCATGAGGTTAGACACTATATAGAAGTTCCTTTGAGCGAGAGGCAAAAATCAAGATTACGGATAATTGGAGCTTCCCTTTTAACGAGAATCAAGCAAGTCCGTCTTATGCGATGGAAAACCATGATTTCAATAGTACATCACCAGTCAGCTCCTCTTGATGGCACAACATTTTTGGTGCTCTTTGCATCTTCTTGCTCCCATATCTGCGTGGAAACTTCTCTAATGTTGTGAATACTTTCGAGGGCAAATTGTGCTCCCTCTGTTGGGATCCCAAGGACTAGATACCTGTTGCAAGAAAGATTAGGTACTATAGAAGTTCCTTTGGCGAGAGTCAAAACTCAGGTCTAAATGATGGGCTTCCTTTTAACGAGAATCAAACGATTCGTCTTAATAGAATGACCATGAGTTTCCATTTATCTGGAGTTCGGCTCCTCTTGATGGCACAACATTTTGGTGCTCCTCTCTTGATGGCGACTTCTCTAATGTTATGAATACTTTCGAGGGAAAATTGTGCTCCCTCTGTTGGGATCGATGTTCCAGCCCTGTGTGATCATCATTTAAAATTAGGATAGAAAATTCTAAATCAATTATGCACATTTACAAAAGCCTCATATCCCATTTAGAATCAAATTGTCTTACCAATACGGTATGCGAGGCACGAACGCTTTCCTGCGCTTCATATTCAGTATCATCAAAGAAAATTTGCGAGAGAAAACATAATAGAAGTTTGACCTGGCTACAATGAAAACGTCAGGTAAAAAAAATGGATGTATATGCTCTGTACTTAAGCCATAAATAGTTTTGTGATGTTGAATTGCGAGGTTTCAATTGTTTTGAGACTAGATTACGATTGAGTACAACGATCCCTTATAACTCGTATTTTACAGAAAAGGGGGATGTTTGGGAACAAATGTATAATTAAAGCGATGTTGAGATGTGATCGGACTAGCAGTATCTCTTCTTGTTTAAACATCATCACACATAGGCTTTATGTTTTGAGATTGTATTATTCTTGAATACAATATTCTCTTTGAGGATCCTCTTTGTTATAAAGGGGCTTGTGTCTAGAGACAAGTGGGTAATTGGGTAGTATGTGGGACATGATCGGAGCAACATATTTATCTCTTTCTTGTCAAATACCCGCTGCAACATAGCTTTCCAAAATACAACTAAGTCATTCACCTTGCGGTAAGTTTCTTACCTTTTAAATAGAGTGGGTCTCTAGATTTAACCGGGGATAGCTACATTTTGAAAAAATTCTATAAATAATCTACGGGCCCTCACCTTTGGGGAAAAAGGAGAGATGCTAGGCATTGTCACTCTAGAGACGGCCTAGAGTTGTTATAGACCGATTAGGACATCTTATAAGGTGTAAGAAGCGAGAGGATTAAAAGCAATTTAGCACTTTAACATGGCGAGGCTGTCACCTACTTCTTTTAGAACGGAGAATAACACTAGAGTGGGACCAAAACTTCCGATAGTTTGAAGCATTAAGAGTAATACTGAACGAATGTAATGCTACACTCAAATACTGATGCATCAGACAATTTTGAGACAGTTCACCGTAAACAGGGCCGGATTCATGATATATGGCAGAAAAGGTATATATAAAGACGGATACAGAGATGTATAGCAAGAAGGGAATATCAACTGTCAAAAAGACGATACTAAGAAAAACTTCATAGCACATGATGGGCTTAAATAGCTAAGAATCCATACATACTAAGAAATCTCGTCAATAGCATTTCAATACAGCCAATATAGCAGAAATACGCGTGAATTGAAAATGAAACAATGCATTACTCCTGTGCCATTTAAAGTACCAAGACGCTAATGATATAAGTATCAGTGAGATAAATTTATATCAAAAACAAGGGACACTCGCATTCCAGGATGTAATATTAGAGACATGAATGTAAATGAGTTGAACACAACATTGCAATGAGCAAGAGAGAGACACACACTACCATAAAACCAAGTCCGGAATCCTTATTAAAATGAAGCTCCTTATCATTGAGACCCAACGGGCTCTTCACATTAGTATCTGAGTCTTCACAAAACATACACACAGGAAATCCTTACACAATCAATTTCTTCTGAAGAATTGGAACCTTTGTTTCTTCTTTTCTCTGTCTTATATAGGATTCCTTTGCCTTTCAGCGAGAAGATATTTCGGGGAAATATCTTCTTCGCATGAACAAAATTTGTTACCAGTCATTATCAAAACAACAAAATTTCATGATGGGGAAACAGTCCTCCCATCATGCATAACAGGCCCTGGGAAAATCTTAAAACAAAAACTTAGACCAATGTTTGATGTAAAAGTAAAAATGCAAGAGTGGGGGAGAAACAACCCACTCGGAAATTTGAAAAACATAACTGGATGAAAGTAAAAAGGCCGTTTAGGCCATGTCATGAGTAAACTGAAATGTCATGAGTGCTGCTGAGTTGAGGCCGTTGCGGATGCTGGAGGAGGCACGCTGGCAGAAGAACTAGCATGCTGACTCAGGAACTGAGTCAGTCTCTGCTGGCTCTCAGCGTTCGGTTCTGGCATTGCTGAAAGCTTCTCCACTCTGATGAATGCTTCGCCAAGTGTGTGAATGTTTGCATTAGTTGGGAGCCGATATCTGATCATGTGGAGGAGACTAAACTCCTTCTTGAGGATTGTGACGATGGTAGTGGCCTTGAGCTGAGTTGCTTTCCCCATTTGAAGGTCGGACCGGTCCCTTTCCGCTTCTAGAAGTGCTGTGTATTGATCGGGGAGCATGAGCACGGCAGGGGCGTTTGGTTCCCAACAAGAAGGAAGGCCGGCCGTGATGATCTCGTCCCACACCTTGTCGAACTGTTCCACAATGCCAGCCACCTGTTGGAGAACCCTTGAAGCTGATACTCGAGCTTCCTCTTTATCAATAATTTTCTGACACTCGTTGATTTCCATAAATCGACTGGGAATGCCATGTTTTCCCACTTCATTCGCCCTTAGTGTATAAAGAAAAGATATGTAATTTCCGGCGTGTCGAGCTCTATTAGACAGATTACCCCCTGCCTCCTGCAACCTTCTATTGAGATAAGGAAGGGTGGACTTGAGTTCTCCTATCATCGTCAGGAACTCCCACTGCTCAGTTACTGCCATGATTATATCCGACCAGATCAAGCTTCTGGCCTCGAGCAGGGTGAGATTTCCCTTCGCTCTACTCTTCAGCTCGGCAATGGTTTGTTGTTGCTCAGTCGTGACCTTTTTTCCTTCTTCAACTACTCTTTGCAGTCCTTCAATTGTTCTGGCCTTTTCAGCCAGGGCGCCCTCCAACTCTGCAACCTTTTGTTTGGCAGTAGATGTTTGCTTCTCTAACACTTCTATCTCAGCCATAGCTGTGGATAATTGTGCTGTTGCTGAACCAGTTCCGCTTGATGTTTCGGCTGCATGGCAATTGTGTGTGTCCCACCGGGTCTGTAGCTCCGCGGCTCTGCCTTCTAACTCGTCAATCCTCTTAGCCATCCTTTCTTTTTCTTCTCTTTCCCTGGAAAGTCTAGCAGACAACTCATTTTTCTCTTCCTCTACCCGCACCAACTCCTCAGTCTGTACAGGATGTGAACCCGGTATACGAGCCAGTTTCCTGGCAGCTCTGATATCTTTCTGTAACTTAGCTATAAGGGCTGCTTGTGAACCCTTCCCTCCTTCATCTGAATTGCTAATTTGGTCCTGGAGAACGCGCACTTGATGTGCGTTGGCACGACAAGCACTCTACTCTGCTGCATAGGAATCCCTCAGATTATCATATTTCTGTTCTGTCTTCCTCAAGGCGAGGGTAATCTGTGATAGCTTATCCTTCATCATGTCACATACTGTTTGGAACAGGTCAGTCATATCTTGTACCGGCACCTTCTTCATATCAATAGCCAGTTCTAGCACCTTATAACTCGGAACATCCGAATTTGGGTCCAGGATGGCCTATGTCATAGATAGTACTAGGCTCTCGGTGTCTGCATTAACAGACGCGGAGACCCTGGTATGGTACTTTTCAACGAATTCCCCTAACTCGGCTCTGTATTTGTCTCGAACAGTTTTATTTGTCCGCTCCCTTTCACTCGTCCTGGCTGAAGAGGGTTCGGCGATGGCTTGCGTGACTTCGGTGTAGTCGGAGGAGGCGACACTGTCCCTCAACACTGTTATACCCGCCTTGCCCTTATCGAATTCACCGAATTTCATGAAGGGCTCCAGTATTATCCCTTCTCCGATGACTTATGCTTCGCTAGTGACCACCTTTTGTCTCTTGGGTGGTGGCGCTGCTCCTGAAGTACCGACCTCTTGCTCATCTGTGCCCTTGTTCACTTCTTCCTCTCCTCCTGTAGCAGACGAGTCTGTCTCCATCTGCGAAAACGTAGGCCAAACTTCAATGTTAGCCCTCCACTCCAGAAATGGCTTGGACTCATGAATGTAGGGCGCAGACCTGTTTCGTTTTCTTTTATTTGAAATAATCTCCCGTGGGTCATAGGCCCAGCTTTCCCCCAACCTCAGGTCCATGTTCTGCAACATTTTTTCAGCAATTGGGAGGGCATATCTAGAGTTTACCACAAAAGGGCCGATTTGGACAGGAAGCTTTAAGATGTAGCCTTTCTTAGCAGGAACAAAATGGAGCTGGTCGGCTTTGAGGGCTTGCCGGATGTACTCGAGGGCGTAGACTCATCGGACGGGGAAAGCTGGTAGCCGGTATGGGGCAACTTTGGCTCCGTAGACCCGAATTTCCGTATAGTCTTCAGATAGGAACCAATCACCAGTACATTGGTATTTCCCAGCCTGCAACCAACGTTTCATCTCGGGGAAGACTCTAGGGGAAGGCGTGTCGTGAATGATAGTGTAAGCAATAGACATGAAGGTGTTCACGAAGCGGGCATAACCTTCTCCCCTAGGTAAATGGCGGACAGAGTAATTCCATTCGAAGACTGGTCTGGGCTGGGAATTCTCAGAGTAGATCCTATCTAACCCCAAGTGGCTGAATTTATCCGCATGCTGGAACAAGAAGAGGTAGAACACCAAGGAGCAGAAGCGAAACTTTCGGGCTTGGGCAAGCCCCTGAAATTGGGCCAGGATGGTCAAGGAGAGGAAGCCTGGAATATCCAATATAACCCCATTTTGTGTCATAAGCCACAAAAAGCGAATGCATACTGAAGAGATGTCCTCTGGGCTTCCTACCCCCAGAAGGCCGGCGATAAGAGACAGAACAGGTCGGACTTCTTCGGCAAACAAACTCAGTGAAAAAGGCTCCAAAGTAGGCAGGGCAGTTGCCTGGTCAATAGTTATGGAGGATATGAAGGCACGGCGGGATTCTCTTGACTGCTTATTGAACTGAGCGAGCAAGGTTTCATCTTTGAAGCTGAAGTATGTATCACTGGAAGGGAAACGGATGGCCTGCTTAATGACATCGGGGGAAAGGGAAAAGATCACGTTCCCTTGAGGGGAAACGAAGGCGTCCCGATGTGCATCATAAGAGTCTCTGAGCCAAATGATAAAATCGACACAGGAATGGACCTGGGGGGTGATATGATGATAGAAACCAGACGCGATAACTCGGAAACGGTCGGCATCTTTGCAGTGGCGACTAAAAAGCAGGGGCTTGATACTGCGTAGGTCAAAAGGATATTTCGGGTCGCAGATACCCGACTGTAGGTCGCAGAGGGGTTCAAAACCAGGGGGGTTTCTGGACTCGCGGAGTTGGGGAGTTTCAGGTTCACTTTTCTTGGGCGACCCTCTTCCCATGGCGGACAGTCAACAATTTCTAAAAGAGAAAAACAGGAAAAGAGGGAAAACGGAGAATGGAATACCTGAAGAGGGTGAAAATGCTCGGGAAAGCGACGAGGGGAGCCGTGACAGTGACTTGGATATACCCGGCGTTCTTCCCCACTCGGTATTCGCCGTAGAAAACTACCTGTGACAATTTACCAGAGAGAAATACGGGAGTTTATTACCCTCGGGGTGGACTGATTGGGTTAAAAAGGTGAATAAGTAAGCTGACAGAAGGCAAGTGTCGTAAGGAAACTGACACTGAGACACGTGGCACGTAGGGATTGGGTATATCAAGGTGTAGGTGAGCGCCTCGTGTCGGGTTAAAAGCTGGTACGGGTCTTAGTACCGGCTGACCTAATGGACTTACCTTACCCTTTATCCACGTATGCTGTCCAATCTTTACCGCGCATGACTTCCCCTTGCCTGACTAACACTTGCCTTTCTCAACTGCGCGGGCCCATCTTTATTCTGCCACGCGATCACCTCCCGTGGCCTATCCTTACCATTCCTTTTCAGCTGCGAGGCCTTGCCATGACGCGTGTCATAAGTCCGCGGGGGTATGGGTCTTTTCCTTTCTCCGCAGCTCGACCCCCTCGGACTTACTACGTACGCAGTCCTATATAATCCGCGGCTCTTTTTAATATATCTGTTGATGTATTGCCGCATCCCCTTTACTTTAGTTATTTGATGTTCACGTATTATTCCACCTTTCACCGCTTGGTATTGTTTATCAATGGGCTTTAATATGTATGTGCTTCACCACCTTTTCTCCTTTCGGCCTGATTTAATTTGGTACTTGCCACTTGGTATAAAATTTTAATATGAGGCCTGCCCATCCTTTTGGTACTCTCGTGGCTAATGCTAAGGGAAAACATTGGCTTCACCTGGGGACGACACGTTTGTCCCTGAACGTGTCGAGAACTACGCAGACCGCCTCTACATCTTCTTTGAACCACACTTTTCGGTCTTTGAAGCTTTGCCCTGTACAGATCATCATGACTCATGCATAATCTATGATAAGAAAATGAAAAACAGCAACTAATATACAATATAATACAGTCAGGCCTTTTTCAGCCTGCTTCAGAATTGGAAATATGGTTTGAGGAATTGCCCGTTTACAGGGGCTTCCAACAAATTTCCCTGTAAGTTCTCCAGCTTGTATGTGTTGTTTCCTCCCTGCTCTGCAATCTTGAAGGGGCCGAACCATAGGGGGTCAAATTTGCCATGCTTGCCTTTATCGGCCCTTCGTACATCCCACCTGAGAACCAAGTCCCCCACCTGCAACTTCCTATCCTTCGTATGATGATCAAACAATTCTTTCATCTTTTCCTGGTAATCCACAAGTTTCTGATTCACTTGGATACACGTCTCTTCAAGTTCAATCAACTGGTTGATCCTTCTGTTCAAACCATCTGGTTCCTCTTGAGTCTCCTGCATGAAACGAGCAACAGGTAAAGCTAACTGTATAGGGAATACAGCTGCTCGTCCGTATACTAGTTCATAAGGAGATCTTCCCGTTGCCCTTTTGCTGGTTATCCTGTTTGCCCACAGAGAAAACTTCAGTTGGGAGTCCCAGTTCCTCTGGTTTTCGTTTATTGTCTTCTTTAGAGCTCTAACCAGCGTTTTGTTTGATGATTCTGCCAAACCATTTCCCTGTGGGTAGTAAGCTGTGGAGTGGCCCAGGGTAATGTTATATTGCTGGCAAAACTTCACCATTTTAGCAGATTTAAACGCTTGGGCATTGTCTGTAACTATTCTGGCAGGACATCCGAACCTGGAGATAATGTTTTCTTCTATGAATTTTATGATCACCGTGTCTGTGGCGTTTCGTGCAGGAATGGCCTCCACCCACTTCGTGAAGTAATCTGTAGTAGTCAAAATCCATTTGTGTTGCCCACTGGAGGGTGGGTGGATCTCACCTATGAAATCAATACCCCATTGCTTGAAAGGCTCATCAACGTGCACAGGGATCAGGGGTAGAGCTGCTAGCTTCTGTTTTTCAGCAAACTTTTGGCATTTGTCACACGCTCTGACCCAAGTGAAGACATCTCCAAATAATTTAGGCCAGTAAAAACCAGCCTTCAAAATTTTCTGAGCTGTGCTCCTCCAGCTATAATTCCCTCCACAGATCCCCTCATGGAATTCAGTCATGATGTTCCCTACCTCCCCTTCGATGAGACATAACAGCAGTATGCTTGAAGGATCCCTCCAATATAATTGACCATTATCTACAGCATACTTCTGAGATTTAAGCCTCAAGGCTCTGTATTTGGACTTATCGCAGCTGGGTGGGCAGCTGAGTGTCAGGAGGTACTCAACAATTTCCTTGTACCAGGGACTAGTGAGATACTTCATCTGTATTTTTTGAGTAGCCATTTCCACCTCTTGCCTCCCTGTCAGCTCCTCAGATTCTTCATTGGCGATCATGAATAAGTGGATGCCCAAAGCTTGGTGGTTTGACTCCGATAAAATCTTTGCTAGGCCTTGTCCTTTAATTAACTTGGTGGGTCTTATGTCCAGGTCATATTCTTGTATCTTCGCAATCCACCTGCCCCTTCTGCCCTCACTGTCTCCCTGAACGAGGATGTCCTTAACTGCTGCTGTGGGTACAAAAGCAGTAACGTGAGATTGCAGAATGTACATGCGGAATGCCTTTAGGGACTTTACCAGGGCATAAGCCTGCTTCTCCAGTATGTTGTATTTTAGCTCTGCATCATGAAGAACTTGACTAAAGAACGCGATGGGCTGCTCATACCCATCCCCGTTCTTCTGTAGAAGGACCCCTGCCACCGTGTGAGGTGATGCAAAAGAGAAGATCATGAAAGGTTCAGTGAAGTCAGGCTTTGCCAGCACGGGAGCCTCAGCAAACGCAGTTTTGATCCTGGCGAAAGCCTGCCTTGACTCCAGTGCCCATTTTACCTCATTATCCTTCTTTAACATATCTGTGATGTGTCTAACTATTTCGGCATAGTTGGGAATGAATCTTCTGAGAAAATTGATCCGCCCTAGGAAAACCTGTACTTCTTTCTTGTTTCTGGGGAGGGATATACCGTTTATAGCTTCCACCCTTTTAGGATCGATTTTGACCCCATCTTTAGTTACTATATGTCCTAGGAGTTTACCCTCTTCTAATGCAAAGAAAGATTTTTGAGGGTTAAGGGAGAGTCCATACCTCCTGCATTTCTCAAAGGTCTTTTGCAAATGTTGAACGTGCTCGACATCATCCTTTGAAAACACTGTTATATCATCTAGGTACACTACCAGAAACTTATCCTATTCTCCAACAAAAGTTATGTCCATCGCTCTCTGAAACGTGGCCCCTGCATTGATCATCCCGAATGGCATTCGAGCATACATAAATGTTCCCCAGGGCGTGGTGAAGGCTGTCTTTTTCTGGTCCTCCGGGAATACAGCCACATGATTATACCCTGAGAACCCATCCATCATGGACATTCTAGAGGCTCCTACCACCTTTTGCAGAATATGATCCATCTTTGGTAGTGGGTAGTTATCTTTTAGAGATGCCCTGTTCAGGTTTCTAAAATCCACACACAACTTGATTTCGCCATTTTTCTTTCGTACTGGGACTAAATTGGCCACCCACTCAGAATACCTTAGTGGCACTATAATTTTGGCCTTCAGTAACTTTTTAATTTCTTGCTCAATCGAGGGTAACAACAGGGGATTAATCTGTCGGAGCTTTTGCTTGTGGGGTTTTGCATCCCCTTTTAATGGAATTTTATGTTGCATCACACTGACATCAAAGGTTTTCAAATCTTGATACGACCAGGCGAAGACGTCTTTGTAGGTTTGAAACAGCTTTTGGTACAACAGTTTGTATTCATCTGGAACTTTCTTCGACAGCTTCACAATCTTTGGATCTTCTTTTGTGCCCAGATTGAGATCTTCGACCTGGTCCTTAGTCACCATTTTGTTTGGTTGTAACGGAACATAATCTTTATTGAACAGTCTCTCCAAAGGTACCAGCCCTCGGGGAATGACATTCCCTTTCAGCTGCAGGAATCTGTGACCGGCTATTTTCTCTTCAAGCTTGTCCTCTGGAATGTCCCCAACTTCTTCTTCTTCACAGTTGTCAATCTCTAGATTGGAAAACTCCCCCACAGTCTCTAAAAACCTCTTCACCTGCTCCTCATCTTCAAAGACCTGCCAGTGCTTGACATTATCAGGGATTGAAGGCCGGTATCTCACTTCTATCTCGTATCTCAGAAGAGGGTTTTGAGGTGGGCGGAATGTACTAGCAGCCACAGCCAAGGAGTCTGCCATTCTGTTCTGTTCCCTGGGCATAAACTGAATGTTAAATGCCAGAAAAGAGTTCTCCACTAGATCCCAAACTTCGTTTCTGTATGCCTTTAACCTCGGATGTTTGGCTTGACACTGGTTTTTCACTTGCCTCACCACCAACTCGGAATCTCCCATCACCTTTAGATTCTGTATCCTCATACTCCTTGCTGTTTGCAACCCCAGTATGAGTGCCTCATATTCAGCCACATTGTTCATGGCTTCATATTCTAATTTGAAGGACAGGGGGACCCATTGACCCATAGGGGATATAAGCAACACTCCAGCCCCATTTCCTTCCCTAGAATTTGCTCCATCGAAGTGGAGGGTCCAGATGTCAGATTCATGGTCCTGCACTGATAGTTCAGTCTTTATCTGGCAGAATGAGGGTTCATGAGAAAATTCCTGATCTTCCTCCAACATTAGACAGGAAAAATCTCCCTCTCTGCTGTAACCTGGGGAATTCACTAAATCACCTGCCTTTGTGACTGTTTTGAAAAATCTGGTCTCTCGATACAATCTCCTTTCTTGACCACCAAAGACAGGAATGGTGGCATATGACAGATCCAGCTTGATTGATCCTCCAATTCTAGTCCCCCAAGACCTTGACAATAGCATACCGAAGCGGACTGGGATGTCAGCCACTACGATATCCATTACCACACTCTTGGCCGGGATCTGAGCCAGGGTGACTGCTAGATCCTTGATCATGCCCAAGCACTTCACTCTTTTGGAATCAAAAGAGTAAAGGTATTTATATGGGCGAGTGATTTGGAGCCCTAATTGCTCCATGACAGACAGGGGCATCAGGTTGTGGGACGCTCCTGAGTCTAACATACAGTTATGCAATAGCAGATCATGGATTACTAGAGATACGTAAAAGGGGGGGGTGGAAGGATCTAATTCCTCGACGTGGGGGCCAAATACTACCATAGGCCTTTCCTCTTGCAAGTTAAGACTGTCCGGGATGTGTGGAACTTCAGGAACTGAAATGAAAGATGAGACTTGTGACTGATAGGCAGGCTGCTTCAGTAATTCAGACAGAGGGACAGGTATTTTAACTTTTTCAAGTTCCTTTTGCAAACTGAAGGCAGACGAAGGCTTCTCTATTGGTAATTCCTTTTCTTTTGGCTCTTTGTTTGTCACGGGAGACTTAAATTATTTAACTGGAGGTTTATTCACATGAGACACAGCTATTTGAGAGGACGAAGGCATGTGACTATCAGCTTGCAGAGATTGGTCAAGGGGCTTCTTACCTTTGTCTGGAGATTCTTGAGTATTGGCCTCTTTCTGTGCAGGTGCTGACCTTTGGGGTGCATCTTCCTCTTCGTCTCGAGTGCGTGTTCTTTTCCTGGAGGACCTGAGGTCATATTTCCTGTTAAACTGGGCTTGCATGAAATCAACGAACTGTTTGCAATAGTCATCGATTTCTGGCTCTTCGGCATCCTCGTTATTCTTTGCTTCTGAGTGAGGTTGTAGTTCTCCCTCTTCACTTTCTTGCACAGGGCACTCTATGTCATCATTATCTGAGAAGACAGGACATGTTTCATCTTGCTCATAGGAGGAGTCTTCATGGGAGGCCTCCATTTGTCCTTCCAAGTACAAAGGGTGCGTTACTTGGTCTTGTTGCTCCTTCTGTCCCCTCTGCAATATCTGCAAGGGTGGTTTTCTGTATTGAGGATTGAATCCTCTGTTTGGAGCATTCTGAAAGTTCTTTGGTGGTGAATTCTTAGCTTCCATCTCTAGCTTGACCAACTTGCTAGAGAGATTCTTGATCATTTTATTCATCTCTTCGATCTTGTCATTTGCTGAGTCTCTGTCTTGACTTGAAGTAGATACTTCTTCTTTGCCTCTTCTTCTAGTATCATGTTCTTGCTTCCCTTTGGACTTACTGGTTGAGACAAAGTTTTCTTCTATTTCCAATGCATCTGTCTGTGCATCATCCAGAGTGGCAGGCTTTCTCTCTCTCAGTGAGAAACCGAATTCAGAATCAAATGCTGCTACAAAAACAACCTTAGCAGCGGTCTGGTGAGGCTTCATCTCAGTTGGGAGGCTGAAATACAATTTATTGAACCTTCTGATGAACTCTGATACCCCCTCATTGTGCTTCTTTTTAAGGGTGTTAAACTCGGTCAGGACATCCCCATGATCTTTTCTATCTCCCCACTTTTTCACGAAAGCCTCTTCCATAGCCTCCCAGGTGTTAATGGAATTAGCCCCAAGAGTTTTAAACCATTTTCTGGCCTCCCCATCTAGGGATTGCACGAACAATCTTAGAACAACATCCAAATGCTCCACATTAAAGTTTTCTGTGAAAGAGCAGAAGATTTCAACATGCTTATGGGCATCAACACCGTTCTCCCCATTGAATCTGGGCAGAATCTTCAAATAGTCTTGTGGCATGTCATTTAGAACTGCAGGCAGCTGTAAAGGGGCATACCTGTTTTGTAAAAAGCCAGGTATATTCGCCATTGGGGGAGGCGGAGGTAGAATGAGAGCCTGAGCAGTGAGTGGTGGAGGAGGTGGTGGGAGTTGAGTATGAATAATGACGGGAATGTAGTGAACAGCAGCTTGGGGATTTGATGAGAAGGTCGGGCTGTCGACAACAGATACTTCAGTGACCTCTTTGACCTCTTCAACTTCAGGGGTAGGATGAAAAGAATAATGTGGAGTATAACTAGACTCAGCTTTGTCTTTGATACGGACACCTTCTCGATGTGGGCTATCTGAATAATAACCAGTATCTCTTATAATAAGGTTAGAGCTTTGTATTTGGGCAACCTGAGAAGAGGAGGGCTGAAGATATGGGAAGTTTTCAAGGGAAAACTCCGGAATATTGGTATGAACTGGCTGCCTTTCCCTCCAGCCCCTTCTATGTAGGATTCGCTCTGGGTCAGACACAGAGGGTGTCCTTGACTGAGATGTATCTGACCTTAGGTGTGGCTTACGGGGAGCCAGGACTGCAAATATGTTTATCTGAAATATGAATGTGGAGTCGCCAAGGTGAGGTATGCACAACTCTCAACTCTTCTTGCTCACCTAACTGAAGAGTGGACGGGTTTTGTCGAGGCCCAGGGACTTAAATTTCTTCAACTTCGATCCCCGGCAACGGCGCCAAAAAGATGTTGTAACTCCTAGAGACAGCCTAGAGTTGTTATAGACCAGTGCCTAGGACATCTTATGGGGTGTAGAGAGCAAAGGATTAAAAACAACGTTTAGCACTTTAACATGGCAGGGCTCTCACACTACTTCTTTAGAACGGAGAATAACACTAGAGTGGGACCAAAACTTCCGATAGTTTGAAGCATTAAGAGTAATACTGAACGAATGTAATGCTACACTCAAATACTGATGCATCAGACAATTCTAAGACAGTTCACCGTAAACAGGGCCAGATTCATGATATATGGCAGAAAAGGTATATATAAAGACGGCTACAGAGATGTATAGCAAGAAGGGGATATCAACTGTCAAGAAGACGATACTAAGAAGAACTTCATAGCATATGATGGGCTTAAATAGCTAAGAACCCATACATACTAAGAACTCTCGTCAATAGCATTTCAATACAGCCAATATAGCAGAAATACGCGTGAATTGAAAATGAAACAATGCATTACTCCTGAGCCATTTAAAGTACCAAGACGCTAATGATATAAGTATCAGTGAGATAAATTTATATCAAAAACAAGGGACACTCGCATTCCAGGATGTAATATTAGAGACATGAATGTAAATGAGTTGAACACAACATTGCAATGAGCAAGAGAGAGACACACACTACCATAAAACCAAGTCCGGAATCCTTATTAAAATGAAGCTCCTTATCATTGAGACCCAACGGGCTCTTCACATTAGTATCTGAGTCTTCACAAAACATACACACAGGAAATCCTTACACAATCAATTTCTTCTGAAGAATTGGAACCTTTGTTTCTTCTTTTATCTGTCTTATATAGGATTCCTTTGCCTTTCAGCGAGAAGATATTTCGGGGAAATATCTTCTTCCCATGAACAAAATTTGTTACAAGTTATTATCAAAACAAAAAAATTTCATGATGGGGAAACAGTCCTCCCCTCATGCATAACAGGCCCCGGGCCAATCTTAAAACAAAAACTTAGACCAATGTTTGATGTAAAAGTAAAAATGCAAGAGTGGGGGAGAAACAACCCACTCGGAAATTTGAAAAACATAACTGGATGAAAGTAAAAAGGCCGTATTAGGCCATGTCATGGGTAAACTGAAATGTCAGGAGTGCTGCTGAGTTGAGGCCGTTGCAGATACTGGAGGAGGCACGCTGGCAGAGGAACTAGCATGCTGACTCAGGAACTGAGACAGTCTTTGCTGGCTCTCAGCGTTCGGTTCTGGCATCACTGAAAGCTTCTCCACTCTGACGAATGCTTCGCCGAGAGTGTGAATGTTTGCATTAGTTGGGAGCCGATATCTGATCATATGGAGGAGACTAAACTCCTTCTTGAGGATTGTGACGATGGTAGTGGCCTTGAGCTGAGTTGCTTTCCCCATTTGAAGGTCGGACCGATCCCTTTCCGCTTCTAGAAGTGCTGTGTATTGATCGGGGAGCATGAGCACGGCAGGGGCGTTTGGTTCCCAACAAGAAGGAAGGCCGGCTGTGATGATCTCGTTCCACACCTTGTCGAACTATTCCACAATGCCAGCCACCTGTTGGAGAACCCTCGAAGCTGCTACTCGGGCTTCTTCTTTATCAATGATTTTCTGACACTCGTTGATTTCCATAAATCGACTGGGAATGCCATGTTTTCCCACGTCATTCGCCCTTAGTGTATAAAGAAAAGATATGTAGTTGCCGGCGTGTCGAGCTCTATTAGACAGATCACCCCCTGCCTCCTGCAACCTTCTATTGAGATAAGGAAGGGTGGACTTGAGTTCTCCTATCATCGTCAGGAACTCCCACTGCTCGGTTACTGCCATGATTATATCCGACCAGATCAAGCCTCTGGCCTCGAGCAGGGTGAGATTTCCCTTTGCTCGACTCTTCAACTCGGCAATGGTTTGTTGTTGCTCAGTCGTGACCTTTTTTCCTTCCTCAACTTCTCTTTGTAGTCCTTCAATTGTTCTGGCCTTTTCAGCCAAGGCACCTTCCAACTCTGCCACCTTTTGCTTGGAAGTTGATGTTTGTTTCTCCAACACTTCTATCTCAGCCATAGCTGTGGATAGCTGTGCTGTCGCTGAACCAGTTCCGCTTGATGTTTCGGCTACATGACAACTGTGTGTATCCCACCGGGTCTGTAGCTCAGTGGCTCTGCTCTCAAGCTCTTCAATCCTTTTAGCCATCTTTTCCTTCTCTTCTCTTTCTCTGGAAAGTCTAGCAGACAGCTCATTTTTCTCTACCTCCACTTGCACCAGTTCATCAGTCTGTACAGGATGTGAATCCGGTATGTGAGCCCGTTTCTTAGCCGCTGTAATGTCCTTCTGCAACTTGGCTATCAATGCAGCTTGCATTCCCTTCCCTCCTTCGTCCGAGTTTCTGATCTGCTCCTGAAGAACGCGCACCTGATGTGCGCTGGCACGACAAGCACTCTGTTCTGCTGCAAAGGAATCCCTCAGGTTGTCGTGTTTTTGTTCTGTCTTCCTTAGTGCAAGGGTGATCTGTGAAAGCTTGTCTTTCATCATGTCGCAGACTGTTCGGAACAGGTCAGTCATGTCCTGTACCGGTACCTTCTGCATATCGATAGCCAATTCAAGCACCTTATAACTCGGGACGTCTGAATTTGGATCCAGGATGGCCTCGGTCATAGACAGTACCAGGCTTTCGGTGTCTGCATTGACAGAAGCTGAGAGCCTAGTATGGTATTTCTCAACGAAACCTCCCAATTCGGCCCTGTATTTGTCTCGGACAGTTTTATTTATCAGCTCCCTTTCGTTCGTCCTGGAAGGAGGAGGCTCAACGATGGCTTGCGTGACTTCAGTGTAGTCAGAGGAGGCGACACTGTCTCTCAGTACCACTATACCCGCTTTGCCCTTATCGAATTGACCAAATTTCGTAAAGGGCTCCAATATTATCCCTTCCCCGATGACTTCAGCTTCGCTGGTGGCCACCTTTTGCCTTTTGGGTGGTGGTGGTGCTGCTCCTGAAGTACCGACCTCTTGCTCATTGGTGCCTTTGTTCACTTCTTCTTCTTCTCCTCCTGTAGCAGACGAGTCCGTCTCCATCTGCGAAAACATAGGCCAGACTTCAAGGTTAGCCCTCCATTCCAGAAATGGCCTGGACTCATGAACGTAGGGCGCAGACCTGTTTCTCTTTCTTTTATTTGAAATGATGTCCCGTGGGTCATAAGCCCAACTCTCCCCCAACTTCAGGTCCATGTTCTGCAACATTTTTTCGGTAATTGGGAGGGCATATCTAGAGTTTACCACAAAGGGGCCGATTTGGTCAGGAAGCTTTAAGATGTAGCCCTTCTTAGCAGGAACAAAATGGAGCTGGTCAGATTTGAGGGCTTGCCGGATGTATTCTAGGGCGTAAACTCGTCGGACGGGAAAAGCTGGCAGCCGGTATGGGGCAACTTCGGCTCCATAGACCCGAATTTCAGTATAATCTTCAGACAGGAACCAATCACCGGTGCACTGGTATTTCCCAGCCTGTAGCCAGCATTTCATCTCTGGGAAAACCCTAGGGGAGGGTGCGTCGTGAATGATGGTGTAAGCAATAGACATGAAGGTGTTCACGAAGTTGACATAACCCTCTCTCCTGGGCAACTGACGGACAGAGCAATTCCAGTCGAAGACTGGTCTGGGCTGGGAATTCTCAGAATACATCCTATCTAACCCCAAATGATTAAACTTGTTCGCATGCTGGAACAGGAAGAGGTAGAACACCAACGAGCAAAAACGAAACTTTCGGACTTGGGCGAGCTCCCGAAATTGGGTCAAGATGGTCAAGGAAAGGAACCCTGGAATATCCAATGTAACCCCATTCTGTGACATAAGCCACAAAAAGCGAATGCATACTGAAGAGATGTCTTCCGGGCTCCCTACCCCCAGGAGGCCGGCGATGAGGGACAGAACAGGTCGAAATTATTCGGCAAACAGAGTCAATGAAAATGGCTCCAATGGAGGCAAGGCAGTCGCCTGGTCGATGGTTATGGAGGCTATGAAGGCACGGCGGGCTTCTCTTGACAGCTTATTGAACTGAGTGAGCAAGGTTTCATCTTTGAAGCTGAAGTATGTGTCATTGGAAGGGAAACGGAGGGCCTGCCTGATAACATCAGGGGAAAGGGAAAGGATTATGTTTCCCTGGGGAGAAACGAAAGCGTCCCGATGTGCATCATAGGAGTCCCTGAGCCAAATGATGAAATCGACACAGGAATGGACCTGGGGGGTGATATGGTGATAGAAGCCAGACGCGACAACTCGGAAACGGTCGGCATTTTTGCAGTGGCGACCAAACAGCAGGGGCTTGACACTGCGTATGTCAAAAGGATATTTCGGGTCGCAGATACCCGACTGTAAGTCGCAAAGGGGTTCAAAACCGGGAGGGTTTCTGGACTCATGGAGTTGGGGGGTTTCAGGTTCGTTTTTCTTGGGCGTTCCTCTTCCCATGGCAGACATTCAACAATTTCGAAAAGAGAGAAAGGAAAAGAGGGAAAACGGAAAATGGAATACCTGAACAGAGGGTGACAATGCTCGAGAAAGCGACGAGGGGAACCATGACAGTGACTTGGATATACCCGGCGTTCTTCCCCACTCGATATTCGCCGTAGAAAACGACCTGTGACGATTTACCAGAGAGAAATACGGGAGTTTGTTACCATTGGGGTGAACTGCTTGGGTGAAAAGGCGGATAAGTAAGACGACAGAAGGCAAGTGTCGTAAGGACACTGACACTGAGACACGTGGCGCGTGGGGATTGGGCATATCAAGGTGTAGGTGAGCGCCTGGTGTCGGGTTAAAAACTGGTACGGGTCTTAGTACCAGCTGACCTACTGGACTTACCTTACCTTTTAGCCGCATAAGCTGTCCAATCTTTACCGCGCATGACTTCCCTTTGCCAGACTAACACTTATCTTTCTCAACTACGCGGGCCCATATTTACTTTGCCACGAGATCACGTCCCATGGCCCATCCTTGCCAATCTTTCCCTACCGTGAGATCTTACCATGCCACGTGTTGCAAGTCCGCGGGGGTAAGGGTCTCGTCCTTTCCCCGCAGCTCGACCCCCTCGAACTTACTCCATACGCTGTCGTACATAACCCGAGGCCCTTTTCAATATATGGGTTGACATACAATGCCGCGTCCCCTTTACTTTTGTGTTAGATGTTCATTATTGTTCCGCCTTTCACCGCTTAGTGCTGTTTGTCCATTGGTTTCAATATATGTGTGCTTCACCACCTTTTCTCTTTTCGGCCCGATTTAATTTAATACTTGCCGCTTGATATAAAACTTTAATATGAGGCCTGTTCATCCTATTGGTACTCCCGTGGCTAATGCTAAGGGTTGAACAACATTAGCTATCCTTGTTTGTGTACCAAGGGGAATTTGGTATAAAATTTCTACTTAACTGGATGGGTCAATCCTAACGTAGATCTATATTTCTAATGTATTATATAATTTATTTTCATGAAAAAAAGGATCGCTGAAGGAAAATGACCATCAAAATATTTAGTTCTATACCGTTCTTTGAGGATCAACGTTTGCAAAGCGAAGAGCTCGCTCCAGCATGAATTTTGTCACTGTTTGTAAATATATGTTTCACATAAACAAAGTTACAAACGGTCAAGAAGTATCCTTATAAATTTCCAAAAAAAAAGGCCTACGACTTTATCATGTGTTATCATGATATAAAGAATTTGAAGTGATCCATATGATCTTACAATTTTCCTCTGAGGCATGCTTAATAACATGTTCTTCCATGAACAAAACTGTATAAGAAATATTTGTTTCAAGTGAGTGAAGTAGGATAGCGTTTAAGCCCAAAAGCAATCAATGGTATTCCAAATAGTGTAAACAATGAAAGTCAAACCAGTGGCATATTATTTGGTTTTGTTGAAAGTTGAAACATTAGATAGTTGTAAATTCACCAACTAGAAGATATTATATTTCTTAGGTACCTGTGGTAATCGTCATAGTCAAATTCATAGCCCACTGCCTGTGTAGATCAAAGAACATTATAAAAAATAAGCGATGAATTCATGAACATGAAAGTCGAAAAAGAGGATCTTAATTCAATTGCAATTCTAAGCCATGATGTTGATCATAAATCCATTAGTACCATATTTTAGAAATTGATATGGGTAGTAATTAATCACTAGTAATTACAATGATGTGATTTATCTAAAATATTCTCTAATTTACAATATGGATCACAAAAGTCTTAAATCTAATATGGGTAGTAATTGTTGAACAAAAAAATCTAGAACAATTTAAATTTATATTCATACATCATCATTACATCATCATTACTGGGACAAGAAGAGAGATCCTTGAGGCTTGAGAAACAGGGTTTCAGTCTCGTGAATTTGCAAAAGGTCTCTTGGCAGAGTGCTATCCAGTAAAATCATAAGAACCCATACAGTAATTATGGATAGTATTTCTCAGATGCTCTACAGACATTTTAGGAAGCAGGTTTTGATTTAAAGCAGCTCGTAAATTCAATATTAAGCTACTTGCTAACCAATTACAGATAAGGGGGTTGCAAAATTCCCCAGTAATCAGCTATAGAAGGCCCCCAATGCTAAAAATAGTCATTTTAACCTTAAAAGTTGAAATACCATGCTGAATTACATGACACAATAAGGATTGAATGCTTACCCTGAGTCCAGCCAAAGTTGTCCCATAAGTTTTATATAGCTCTTTGCTCAAGTAAGGGACTCTGCTCTTTTCAACTCCCAGTTTTTGATTCACATAATCTGTGATACAACAACCAGACCATACACAGAATTCAAACCTCAAAAATTCCCTCAATGCCAAAGTAAAAGTCTTAATTGCATCTACAACCCTAGTAGGGGTGGGGTGATCCAACTCTCAGTGTGTGCAACAGTGCATTGAATCTACACAATACATTGGGGGTATTGAATATGAACACGAAGCCCATGTCCATCTGGGTTTGATCACTTTCAAGTTGCAAAGTTGGAGATGCATATAACAATTTCATGTAAATGCCTAGGAATTAAATAGGAGCTCTCTAAATATGCAACTACAAGCTTCCCAGGGTGCATTTCAGACCCTTATTTAGATTAAAATCTAAAAATTAATATTCCCCCCCAAAAAAACCGAACACTCTAAAATTACATAAAGTTTGAGGCGCAGATTAGCTATAAGATTTACCTGCGATGCTGAAGGAAAATGACCATCAAAATCTTTAGTTCCATACCGTTCTTTGAGGATCAGCATTTGCAAATCGTTCAAACCATTGCCTATATTAATCTATGGTAGCTATGGAAATTCGATCAGGCACTACATGTATAACTTCTTCTGGAAGATGATGTAGAATTACCCCTTCTTTCTTGGGAAGGTTTGTTTCCATTACCTATTTTTTATGATTGAGCATATAGATACATCTTATACCAAGGATTTCCTATTACACTAGATGTTCAATCATGAATATTTTTCCAAGATCAATGTGCATGTTTAGTTACACTGGCATGTTGAGTACTTTGAGTTGTCATGTTAGATTCACTAGCTTTGGTTGCACTGTCATCTAAGTATATTGATCAGTTTCGATTATGTTTGGTTAGATTAGAATCTTAGGTTAGGTCCGGGTTAATATTTGTTAAGTTGTAGTTTTTCCTTTTATATTTTTGGTTTTCAACATGTCCTGGGATTTTTAGGTTGATGGGATGAGTCTGAATCATGTGGTTGGAGTTGACTTGGGAACATGGTTTGTTTTAGGGCTGCGTTATATGTCACTCATATTGGAATCTAGAAGTTGTTTTTGACAGGTAGATTTGAGTCATTCACTTGTTTTCAAGTTTCTCTAGCATCTGGAGTTCCGAGAATCTCAACATCCTGTAGGGGGATGTTGCCCCAAGTTGGAGTAACTGTTAACCTTTGAATACACACTTAGAAACAAAGACACAACCCATATTTCCAAATCAACATTTTAAGATCATATTAGTGGAGATGTTTCAGACTTTTACTGGCTGAATTTTGGTATATATTTCAAGGTGGATTCATGCTGACTTTGAGGGCCTTTTCTAGCATTTTGGGTCCTCTATTCAAGGTATATTTGATGGTATCAATACAAGAGTGGGTGGCATAGGATGTGAGCTACAAAAACTTTCAAATGTGCTCTTTCCAAGGAAATATAAGCATCCTCCTTAGGTGAATACCGGACAGAGTAAGGGTGCATTGATGATGGATGTTACAGGCTACAACCTATTCTGAAAAAGGATTTCATAAGTATGTCAGATTTTATGATAGCACTAGGGTACAATCCTGTATCAGCTAGAAAGGCATAGCTTCTGTTAGTTTTTAATCCTATTTTGGATAGTATCTTAACAAAGTTATATGAAAATCTATGACAACTGATTTGAAAATCTATTTGAGGTGTTGATTTTAGTAGGTTATGGCAGTCTGGAGGTTGCTAGTATGATAGTAGTCTAGCCACAATTTCTTTCAATTTTTCATGTTGACTTCATGCCTTCATGATGACAGTTAAATGCTTTATTCTTGACTAGATTGGAGGGTGCATTCCTCTAGAGTTATATTCACCCTTCACTCACCTATTTTAGGCATTGGCATCCTGTCAGATTTGGTAGAAATATTGCAGCCAACTAATAGCGTTAGTTGTTGCTATGTTACTCTTTGCCTTCTTTAACAAGGCTCATTTACTGGTCAGAACCCTTGGTACCAGATGCGCAACAATTTGGCTAAGATACAAAGCCAAGGAACGCAAAAGTAGAGAAATAGTTGAATTAGTTCCATAGCAGGTTTTAAAGAATAACCTGTTTGAATGTAATTAGAATTTATTAGGTACAAATGTATTGTCAGTATAAGTAGCCATCATCATACAGAAAACCAATAGTTGCATTATGCTGCACGTTATCAACTTCAACGGCTACCAATCTATAGAAAACCATTTTTCTTCAGAAGAGCACAGGCATCGTGAATAGGAACAGGCATGTCCTTTGGAGAAGGCACAAAAACAAAAAGGGACATTGCATACAAGTTACAACGTAACAAATTGTGCTAGTGAACAAGTGGACATAATGTACAATGTCAATAACTCAAGGAGGGTGAGCAGATCTCTTCCAAGAATGGACAACCTTGCCCTAATCAAGAATTGATAAGAAACTCACAGAAACAGAGGGAATAGAAAAAAATTTGTGGGAAAAGAGATTTATTCACATGATTATTATCTTCTCTTGCAGCTATCTAGTATTCCACTCAGTTTCTCTTTGATGTGGTTGTTTTTGTTACACATTTTGGAAGATACAATAATCAAATTTGAAAACAAATTTGTGTTAAATACAAGCCTAAATTCCTTCAAATTTAGCCCATGCATGTAACAGTTATGTAATAGTTCTAAAGTTACTGACTGTACCATTTGACTAAAGATTAAAGATTATATATAATTTATTTTAAACTGATAACTATAAAAACTTCACTGCAGGCTTATCCTTGTAGGTACTACCATATTGAAAACAAAATTGAGAAATATAACTTACCCACTGTGCTCCTATTTCTGTGACAAAAATTGAGTTATCATACTTACCAACTGTGTTCCTATTTCTGTGGATTGCAAAAAGGCAATGTCAGAAATACTATCCTGCAATACCAAAACACTGTAGGACATTTCCATAAGTGGGAAACAATAGCCTAGCTAAAGTGTTTTCATAAATGAGGCCTTAGAACTTGAATTTTGTGTATCGGTTGGTGAATATACAGTGGCACGCCTAACAGAAAGTTTGAAAAATGGAACGAATTCAACCCAAATACAAGAGCAATGTTGAATTGTTCCAGACGGCTCAGTTTTGTAGATGCATATTACATACTAAATAAAACACCTGCTTCGAATATTTCCAGAGTGTATGCAAAAAGTAATGTCAGACAATTAGAGAAATATGAAAACCTAAAAGTGTGGTGACTTCCATTAATGTGGAATCAAACCATATACAGCACGATTATAACATGGTTACGGAGAACAAAATAGAAAGATAATAACATAGACTGAAAATTAATAGAAGGAAGAAAAGAATTACTGCATCTATTAGATCTGCTGCTGAGAAATACAAGGGGAAGCCCTCTATTAATAGCAACTTGGGAGGAGTCCATCATTTAAGGATATTAAGCAAGGATACCAAGTATTTAATGATCTACCGAAGTTAACTTACAAGTTACAACTGTCTATAGAAGGTCAGTATTAAATATGTTGACAAATATAAAGTTTTCAAGATAGAATAGAACATAATAGCATGAGGAAAATGTGAAAACCTTGAAACGGAATAGATTATAATTTATATTCACATAGATATACAAATTTGAAGTTGAAGAGATATATACATGTGTTCAGAAAATTTTTGTTGAAAGTAAATATCTAATCATAAATACATGATGATGCACGGCATCGGCAACACCAATTGGTGTCTATAGTGACTCCAGATTCAGAAAGGAGTTATTGCCATTCAGCTCGCATTTTCTGTTGTCTATCTCTTTCATTTATGTGGATTGTTTTCCTTAGAATTCTTTGAATCTTTTGTAATAGTGCAATAGTTCCACACAAACGGTATAGAGGCAATGAATGGGGTGAAAGGAATCTGAGCTGTATATCATGTAAAGTTTGTTCATGCTGGTGAATCTCCTGGCAGCATTCATAGAGCATGTTTAAATCCCTTGAATCCATATCTGTTTAGCATGAAAGAAGGTAAATAGTTATTGTTAGTGTTAATGGATGGTAAAAGTAAACTAATTATAGAGTTCAAAAACAACTAAAGTAATCATAAAATTCCTTTAAACATTAGGAACATAACGAGTACTAGAAAAAATGTAAAAAATAATAATTGTATATTCAATTTGGATAAGGTGAGGGTTTGTTTACCTCTTGGTGAAGATGCAATTAAGAGTGTATTGTTGGATAGATTGTATTTGTCTATATAGATTTCGATGTGAGCAATGACTCATCTTGCTTTCTGCGTTGTAGATGTGGATTTTCTTTCATGTGTGAAATGCGTGAAAATGGAAATGCTGGATGGATTTGAAGGTCTGTTAGAGATCTAACTCTTGAAATGACGGTGAATGTTAGACCTTGGCGTTCTTTGGGGCCGATGTCAACTGTTGCTTTATCTAATGTCATTCCCTGTGACTTGTGTATTTTTAAATCCCATGCCATTCGAAGTGGTATCTGTTGACGTGTGCCCCTTGTGATAGGAGAAATGGGCACATATGTGGGGTGTGTAATGTCCCATGCTGTTCCTCTGTATTGTTTGAAATCAACGACCACGAAGGATGGAAATTCTGGAGGCTTTGAGTCAGGTGCATAACATATTGAAATGACTGTGCCAAGTGCGCCATTTACAAGCCCTGCATGTACCCATAAATTGCAGGTCAGCATAACTTTTTGTCCATTGCATAATAGAAGCGTTATGTCTAGTTGTTCTTCTTCAGATGTAGTGAATGTTTGTTCCACATGTTTCTCCGTTGAGCACACAGCCACTGGTTTGTGTAATTTTTTCAACATTGATTTGTTATGCAACGCAACTGAACTGTTTTTTGCATATAAATGCATGGAGTCCTCAAATATTTTTTTTATCTTCATGCGTAATAGAGGAATCTGTTCTTGACATTAGTAGCTTCCAATCTTAGATTGTAGATGTCCCATCCCTGAGATTTGTAAGAATGTTGCGGAAGGCAATCTGGGAAGCGTCAGCACCTTGCTGGCGAAAAATAGTTGTGAGCGTAATGAATGTATCAAAGCTGTGCCAAAGTGCATTACCACGTGATGTGCCAGCATACAGAGGAATGTCTTTTACAGGTGGTAGCTGGCCTAAATCCCCAACAAGGATAATGGATCGATTACCAAAAGGTGTATTTCGATGGAGGTGAAAGGCCTCTCGTAAGCTATCATCAATACAGGAAAAGATTTTTGGCCCAATAAAACTCATTTCATCAATGAGTATGTACTGTATATGGCGGAGTTGTTCTTGGAGGTGGAGGAGTGGTTGTCCTTCAAGATGATGCATTGTTTGGATAGGGATGTGAAGGGCAGAATGAATTGTAAGTGCATTTATGTTGAAAGCTGCAACATGTAGAAATTTGAATAATAGATGAATTATTCATCGAGATTATCCTAATTACACACTATTTGAGCTTCATGCATAATACATAACCTCTTCTACAATTGATCATCAATTTGCGGAAATTAGAAGCAGTCGCATGCGCACATTAAAACATAATCAAGCACACATATAACACAGTATGTAATGGGGAAAGCTTACAGCTGAAAACCCCCAACTATCTATATATTATAATGATAGAGAATCATGTAACAATCATAGTACAATACTCCTCACAAGTACTCAGTACTATCTCCAATAGTTACATACAAACTAGCTCAGATCTGAACAAGTCACAGGTTCAAATCTCCTCCACTGTTTTCCTGCCTCTACTACGCAATCCAAGATGAGAATGAATGAGATCCAAGTTCGAATCCCCTTGGCTTGTACTGCGAAATCCTCATTGCAATCTTAATCAATGTGTGTGCAAATCTCATGCACAGCTATAGTCACAACTGATAGTAGACTCACCCTTTCACCCACCTCTAACACTGGTCTACACTGAACTGTCCATGCATTGCAATTAACTGATGTATTCTTTAGTTGATTTATGAGTTAATAACTAGTGAATTAATTAATAATTAATTCACACCACTCATCACTAGTGTATTTTTCAGTTAGACTAAATACAACTAGTTCAACTAAGTTAAACCGAACACAACTCCATCAACTGTCTCATCAACTCCACCAAACTCTGCCACATGAGTTCTAACTGAAGTAAACCATGCAATAGCTCAACTAACCCTAGGAAAAGTGTAATTCCTTCTGTCAGATGCATGTGCCACATCCGTAGCTCGAACTGAAGTGCTCCAAGAGGATAAGATAATGTTTATAGTCCAAATATTATTAAGGGTTAATAATATTCGACTGTTCTATTTTTAGCCCGGCAGTCTAAAAATAGATTCCGCCCAATGTCTAAAAATAAAGGTCCATATATTTTTACCAACTTGACCAACCATCCAAAAATAGCATCCCGCAACTCATAGAACATGATCCATATGTCTAAAAATAGACTTTGCGACAAAAATCACTTGTGTGGCCCCCACCTAGTTTTGGTGATCACTTTCCAACTAGAATCAGGAAAGATGTTTAAGGATGCCTCCTTCACTGTTTCTTGTTGCAATATTCAACACAACACCGGTAGGTGCAAGTACCAACAATGGGCTTATATTTGGTGAGGAGATTTCGATGAATGCATGTTGTAGACATTTTATTAGAGCAGATTTTCCCGTTCCGGCTATCCCCTGTATAATGGTTCTAGTTGGGGGTTTTGGAAGAGGTTTTTTGAAATGAGAAGTAATATGTGTGAAATATTTTTGTTGGGTAGGAGATAATATGTGATTTACGGGAAGGTTTGAAGATGGATGATGCTGATTTTGAATAGATGAGCGATTATATTCAATGAAATTGATGGCAATTTCTTGCAAGTGGAGAGGTAGGGAAGTATGAGACCAATGATGGTTGAGGTCAAAGTCACGATTTCCAATGATTTCAAGGGCATCAATCTTGATGTTCTCGCCTGGGTGAAGGTGAGAGACAATTTCCCATTCATTCATTTGAACAGGGTCAAGGGGGATGTCAGGAGGGGTAGATACAGGAGTAGATTCATCTTCTGATTGTGGAGATTGTGGGTTTTCATTTTCACGATGAACATGCCATGCTATATATGTTCCTTTCTTTTGTTCCCAATGTGCAATGATTTCCTCATTGCTGCATCCAATGTCATTGGGGAGGGTACGGAAGGGGAAATACAATATTAATTTAGCCCAACAAAAGTTGGTGTAGCTTGGATCAGTAGGGGAAGGGATTGTGGTGTATCGTGGCAAGATATGGAGAACTATGGGAGGAGAAATCTATTTCCACTGGTTTTTTTTACGACGAGGAGAAAATGACCAAGAGCGTGTAGCTTCTATGAGGGACAATGGATCTAATGAAGAAGGCCTATTCATGTATGCGATAATAAATGGTGGTGTTGAGGGTGAATTTTCAGAACCATCTAGAACACGTCTGAATACAGTTCTATTAACATTTAGAGATACAAATGTACGACTACAGAGTGTGAGAGGTAATTTTTGCAACATATGGCATATTTACTGCGCTCCAATATCTCTTTCTACTATGCTTTCTGTAAGTAGTTTTCGGACAACAGTGATAGTAGGTGCTTCTGGAGCGACGTTGTTCAAGAGGTGAAATAACATTTGGCTATAGCTTTCTGAATTTGTTTCTGCTTTGGCTACATATTTAGAAATATAAGCTAACACAGCATGGCGTGAAAGCACTGGTTGAAAATCAACATTTGCTCTCCAGATGGAAAGTAGATCGACATTATGAATGTTCAATCTATCATCATTATGTGCAGGCTTGTAGATTTTTTGACCTTTTTTGTCCATTAGTAGTGAAGATGTGGGATTTAACTCCCATGGTACTCCGTAGCGACATGTGAGAACTTTGTTTTTTTTTGCGAAGACAAGAAGATGCATGGCACTTTGTATGGCATTGGACACAGTTGACAAGCTCTTCATAGTCATCTTTCTGTGTTGATGCAAAGATTGATCGTGTGTTGAGAAGACATGGGTCCTGCTCTGCTGATTGGTGGAGTAAAGTTGCGCAATATTGGAGTTGTCGCGGGTTCCAAGCAGTTAGATAATGGTCAAAATATTTTTTAGCATTGAAAACTTCTATCTCATTGTTCCAATTGAGGGAATCCATATTTGGTGCATCTTTCAACCAAAGGAATCCATGTATGTGTGTAGATCCTCGATGCTGCCATTCGTATCTGCATGCAATTTCGGAAAAATATTATTGTTTAATTCTACTGAAGTTTAATATTTTGTTTAAAAAGAAATGGTAACCAAAAGTACCTGCACCAACAGTCGATTGCATGGAGGCCTTTTTGTAAAACTTCCTCGAGGAAAATTGTAAATCTGCAATGCATGTATTGGGATGTTAAATTTGGATTGTTAATTATATTTTGAATTCTCCACCTGTAATGAGCATCTGTATTGGAGGGCACCTCGGGAGGCATAATATTGTGCAAATCGGGCTATTTGGTATCAACAACACTTAGAGTGAAGAAAAACGTTGGGCTCCCAAGCTGTGTGATCATGTCAGTTAGCTCATTATGACGCTTGTTCTAGAAAGAGCGTGTACCTCGTAGGGATGAGCCAAAGTGCATGACCATTTCTGGGATTTTTGAATTTGGAAAGTCGTGAAGACATTGTTGCAAATCTGATACAGTTGTTGGCAAATTGTTTTCAATGTTTTTTTAACAAAAACGTTGGCATTTGATTAGCTATGGTGGCGCATCAGCATGTTATATATGTAGTAATGGAATCTTGGATGTCAGCCGAAACGATTATCATGGTAGCGTAACAGGTGATAGGCATATTCGTGCAGCTCAAATTTTGTAATTCTTGGTTGTGCGATCATGGCAATGCCTGTTGGAAAAAGTGTGGGAAATGCCATAGAGAAGAGGCCCTCAGTAGTGTATTCACTGATAGGCGATAGAGATATTGTGGGCCAATCAATTGAATTTGTTAATTTCGAATTTGTGGAGTGAAAGTAAGCATGAATGCGATCAAGTTCATTACAGGAGTTTGGAAGAATTGGAACAAATGAAGAAGGTTGAATATCTAATGAAGGTAGAATGGCATCAAGAACATGAGTAGAATCGACTATGTTTTCCTGGGGTATAAATGAAGACGTGGTTACATTATGAACAAGATTAGAAATATCAGTAGGTTGATCTGGTAGAGCAGAAATTGCAGATGGGTTGAGTTCAACATAACTATTAATAAGTGCTAGAAAGAGTTTAAAATCACTTTGAAATAGATGTTGGTATAAACCTTTTTTGTAGTGCCAAGCATAAGTATTTATATTATTGAAATGTGAAAGGGTAAATATACATAGTTGTAGTCATTCAAAAATGTTATTGTAAAAGTAACTGTGCATTACAACAACATGGTTGAATTTTACAATGGTATGGAGAAAGGAACTATACAGGGATGTTCTTTTCTATCTAGAGAAATGAAAAGGTGTATATATCAGAATTGAGGTCAAAGGCGACGAGCAACAGAGAGCTGTGAAATGGTAAGTGCGGCAATTTCTTTTAGGATTTCCGTGCATGCATCATCATATTGAATTTCTTCTGAACTTAGCAGAATAGGTTGGAAATGCTCAACACCATTGTAGTATTCTTTTTTAATGGAAAGTGACAGAGAGAAGTGACGCCCTGATATACGACTACATATTTTCTGAAGATCAGTTGGTTCAATGGAAAGGAGGAACAAGTCTTTAGCTGTGATGCCCATGAGCTCATTCCCCGCATCATTGAAGACTGTGACATTTTGAAGCTGGCCAGTGTGGTCATGCAATTCGATTTTCAGTTTGTAACGATAGTCGCATTCTGGAAATTCGCTGTTGCACTTTGTACAATGCCAGAGATCGTTAGAATGGTGGCTTACTTTTTTCATGCATTGTTTCCCATTGTAATCCAATGGACAAGCAAGAAAATAGAAATCGTCCATGCGTAGACAAGTTATTGTGGCACGAACCGAAACCCATACTGCTTTCTCCAAGATTTCCATGCTAGATATTTCCTGAATGGTCTTTTGTGGTAAAGCTCGCTTGGAAGACATAGTATAATTTCTGCTCAATGAAGGAGATGAAGAGCTGTAGCCTGTATCACGGAACCAAGATTGGAGTTGTTGAGTTTCTTCAATGTCTGGATTTATAAGAAGAGCGGTAGTGGAAATTTTCCCAATGGTGATTCCATTAAATTCAGTTACCCGGCCTCCTTTGACACAAAGGATTGGTGGGTTGTCAGAGGAGTGGACTCCAGCAAGGTCCTTTCCTATAGAGAGACATTGATCTCCCCATATTGTTAAATCAATGCTGAAACCTGAATTTTCCTTCAATGTTATTTTTTTTTTTAATATTTCAGTTCCATCTCTTCTTCTTATTGTAGAAGCAGGGGAGGTGGAGGTAATGACACCAAGAACATCGACAAGCGTATTTGGGTTTGTGGATTTGACTTTAACAATAGTCCTGAAATGAAAGCTTTGGTAAGGGAATCTTGGATCATCTTCTAAACATGGTGTCACAGTTGATGTAGCAAGCAAGTAAATCTCCCATTTGTTATTTAAATGGTTGTAGTTTGGGTTTGTTTGCTTTATTGTTCTATTGGAGACAATATATAGTTGCCCAAATTCAATGAGATTGTACAAAGATTCAGCTAAATCAGCAAATGCAGAAAGATGGATTTCATCTTTGTCACGACCAATGAGGTCAAAGCCGAAAACTTTTCCTAACCCACGTGCAGTGTTGTAGTTTTTCAAGGGTGTTTTTGATAATACTCTACCTTGAATCGACCAATACTTCCAGTACGGATTGAGTGATGTAAATGATACAAGCGATGTTGTAGGTGTGCTTGTTAGAGTTGAAGTATTTGGAAGAATATTTTGTGCTGATGAAGAACTTGAATGAGATTCGCTTGCCTGTGCATGCAATAGCGATGACAAGTCCTTAACCAAAGGTCTGCTATGGTACACAACTTCAAGTTCTAGGATTCGAATGGATCTGAAATGGATGAAGAAATTATTTAAAATTAAAATGAATGTTAAAATAATTTTTTATTCAGGAATAATGCAAAGAGAGTAAAGGGAAAAGTTTGAAAGAAAGCCTAATCTTACGTAGAGTTTTGGGACACTGTGCAAGTTGATTTTCTAAGTGAAATGATTGAACCGATCTGAATGTCTTCAGATGAAACTTGTGCGCCATAAGAAAATGGGAGAAAAGTCCTGTGTTGATATGTGCCATCAAAGAGAGTGATGTGGTAGTGGGAAGCGTTGGTTTTTGATGAATAGACAAATCCGATGTTGACTACTTGTCGTAGAGGTTGCATCTCATTCGAACCATCTAGCAATTTGGGGATGGCATTCTCGGTCAAAATTGGCTCCATCACGGTAGCAAAGTCCAAATTTTTGATTTGCAATAGTAATACCTGCAATTTATTTTAATGCATTGGAAGAGATATTAATGCATTAAATAAATTGTAAGCAAAGCATAAATTAGCATATCTGTAATCGTTATCTAATAGATTTGTCCATAATGAACACTTAGATTTATAATTAAATGCAATAATAAAGAGGAGGCCACAATAAATCCATGTCTCCTTAGAAATCCATGTTCTGCACGCGGGAAACGTGGTACTAAAACAGATGACTCCCTTAGATATGATCACTAAATTTGTGATTTTCTGGAGGATTTGTTTGAGCAAGCAGAGTTACAAATATTTCTTGGAATAAAATACAGAGGAATGTGAAATTAATTTAGGCTCTAAGACATGCCTACAAACATTACAAAGGCTTGATACAGATATGAAAGAATTAAAAAAATAAATCATTGAATTGTTATGTCAATTCGTTTGACGACAAGCATATAGACATATATTACAACTCGAGGGAAGACTATCCTAAGCTAAATTGTACAACTCTAGGGAAGACTATCCTAGCTGGTATCGAGAGTTCATAGTTGCATTGTTGTAGATGTATATAGTGCATTGCAGAGGCTGATATACGACACTATGTAAGTATTATTATTGTCAAGTTTCTCCAAGTCTTATCTGAGAAGATAAAATAGTAGTTTTGATGGGAGAAGCAATTTTTGAAGTCAATTTATTCAAAGAGGAAAAAACATTTAGATATAAATATGCATAAAATTAAACCTAAACAAAAGTCGGTCTGGCTAGATTAGCTTACAATATGAAAGAATTTAATTTTTCTGATTAGATTAGCCTAAAATGTGAAGGAATTTAATTGACCTAACCATTGGACTTCAAGAATAAAATCTTCAAACTGGGTCTGTCTTCTAATGACAACCTGCGCATAAAAGGTACAAAAAGCGGAATGTAATTCAAAGCCATAATTGATCTTCTCATAAGTGGCCTTTAATGCGTTTCAAAAGGGTTAAGGTAACAGGAAAAATTCAGAGGACAAGATAACCAAAAGAAAGGAAAACAGAATGACAGAAACAATGGAGAGGGGAAAGTTAAGACCAGTTAGATTAGTAGACAACCGTAATAAAACAGGCCAAGAAAATATATAAAAATAATAACAAAAGACGAAGACCAAGAACCTAATAAGGAAAAGAAAGGAAACAACAACCAAAGACCAGGACCAATAACCCAACAAGGAAAATAACTCATAGACTCTCACATATCAGCAGAAGACCACATGTGAGGAAGAGTAACCACAAGGTGTAAACCCATCGTCACATGAATTTGTGAAACAAATGAATAAAGAGGACCTCAAAACATGAAAATATGTTTTCCAAATCCTCAAGAGTCGAAAATGGATGCAAAGATCCATTCAAACAAAGAGCAAAAAGGAACCACCAATCCTTTGCCCTCCACCTACAAGTTTAGCCCTGGTGGAAATCTACATTCTGAGGAAGCAAGTCTGGCGATGATGGCCAACCCCACATAGGAGGAAATCATAAATCAATGCCAAGTGGTTTTGTTTTAGAATATTAGACTCTGCTCATAAGTGTCTTCTAAGCTAAAGGAAGCCATACCACGCCCTATAAGCTACAACCACTCGGGGTATGTTTTATGAGACTTCCATTAAAAAGAAAAAAGCAGCAAGCTAATTCCAAGTTCATTTCAACTTGTAAAATCTCACAAAAACATCCCTACCCTTGAGTGGAGAATACCTCCCTGTTTCTACTAAATTTAGGTTTCAGCGTTCCATTAACAAGAGGGTAAAAGGTTGATAAAGAAACATACCCTTTTGGGTATATCTTTCCAAAACAGAGACAATTGGTTGGGAGGGTAATATCCTTCAGAATGATCCAAAGCCTTCCCTGCAACTGTAGCTACTGCATAATCTAGATTCCACTCTCCCTATTGAAATGGGCAAGAAAGTGGAACTCCTTTATTGTTGAAATGTCATAAAAAAAAATAGGGAAGACAGTGACTGAGCAGGAAAGTATTCGAGCAGCAAGTGATGGAAACAATGGAGAGGGGAAAGTTAAGACCGGACAAGTAATCTAATTAGTAAAAACTGCAACATTTGTCAAATTAACTGGGAGTTTTACAGGTAGAACCATAGAACTACTAGTATATCACATTCAAAACACCAGTTTCCCTAAGCATATTAGTGTTGGGATGCATACCATACTCAGCAACAAATTTTGCAGAAAGAAATCTACATCTCCAATGAATTCAAGAACCATGTACTTTTGTTCTTAGCCACCAGAAAGGCTTTCCCTGTTCCTTAGGTTTAGCTTGTATGCCTAGACCAAATCCTAAATGCGCACCCATTCAAACCAATACCAAATTGATGCATGGCCATGATTTTATTGGAATAATTTGCTAAAGTACATGCTTTTATTTTAGGGTTTTGCTTCTGATATGCTCATAAACGCAGCTAAAAGCAAGTCTTCCAGGCAGTGGTGAAAACATGGGGGCCTAATAATTAGAGTTAACACATGAACCCTAAGCTTCACCAGCTCAAAATAAAAAATAAACTGAAATCGTATTCGGGGTGTGCTTTTGTAAAGGAGAATGTAGGAATTAGCTCAACAAAGGCCCTATACTGAGGACTAAGATGTAATCTTTTAGGAGACAGAACGAATAATAGAAAAGGAAGGAAATTTACAGATGTGGAGGCTATTCCAAGACTCAAAAAGGAGATTTACATATGTAGAGGCTATTCCAAGACACCAAAAGATAGGGGCTAGAATGGATGGAGGAACGCAAGAATAATGTCTCGTTTTTCCAAAAGTATGTACCTCGGAGAATCTTAATATTGCGTTCATGGTTAATCATGTGAGTGAGAGAAGGTTCTTTGGTTATCTATTTGCCATTTTTCTGGTTTTTCTCTCCATTACAAATTCTCTAAACTTTGAGAGCACCCGGGGTCAGAGTACAGACCAAAATCTCTTCCTTCATTTTATTCTAAAACTCCCTAGATGCAAGTTAACCAGTTCACAATGTTGAATGGCTTGTACATACAATATGTAGTTTGGATTGGCCTAATTATTTGTGGGAAGCCTTGAGTATGCAAGAGAACCATTCTAAGAAAGCGAGAAGCAGCAAGCAACATACCCTTTTGGGTATATCTTTCCAAAACCATGTTTATGTCGGTCATCAACTGAAGCGCTTACGACAAATGAGAAAGGAGAATTCTGAATACCTAGTTGAAATTATGGTATTTTTAATTAAACGCAGACATGTAAGAAGCAACTAATTAGAGAATCAACAGACATTTTCTTTGAAAATGTCATAAAAATAAGGAAAACAGTGACTGGGCAGGAAAGTGGAAGATCTTAGAAAACAGAGAATGAGAACCATAACAGTAAAACAGAGAAACAATGTCAGAAGTAAAATGATGAAGAAAGAAAGGGCATTACCTATTCTTCTTTGATGAGCCAACTTGAATTTTCTTTGAGGAGAAGACTGGTCTGCGTTGCTGGCGACTGTGCTGTGGAGTTGCAGGTGGAAGAAAAATTCAATTCCAGAAGTGAAGAAGAAATTGCAAGGCGACATTATTTCTGAATCTGTTTGTAGTGGAAGTCGGAAAAATAGGACATAATTAATTAACCCACTCTGTTCATGCGAGGATTCATCGTCTCTAAACTGCCATGGCCGGTTGCATGGGAGTCTACGGGATAATAATTAATTCACCCACTCCGTTGATGCGGGGATTCATCGTTTTTGAACTGCCATGACTGGTCGCAAGGATTAGGGGGAACATGTGTCAGGCAACACGTGTCAGCCAGGGGTTAAAACTGCCAGGGAACAAGTGTCAGCCGCACATTAAAAATGTTGACGATGAAAAACTACATCTCTTTCAAAAGAGAAGGCCTATCGGCCTAAAAATGCCGAAGTGATATTCCAAGGAGGTAAACAAATGAATTTGTTGAATGAAATCGATGAAAGGATTTTGTAATGTGATGATACAGAAAACATGATAACTCAGAAGGATTACCAGAATAAGAATGAAACTGGGAATGAAGGTTGTGATGAAATTCTGTAAAGATTTCACATGGAAATAAAATTCTTGGAACGATGGCTTAAGGAACCCGAGGGAGAAGTGAAGCTTGCAGAACTTGATACAACAGAGATTGCAGTTGCCGTACATGACAGGGATGAAATGTTTCTAACATTTATAGAATTGAGTGAATGTTATAACTTTTCAAATAAAAATGTGGCTGTAGGTATAGCAAACAACATTAATAAATATGATGTTGAAATCAGAGGAATTTAGCAGAAAGTATTTGGGGATGAGATGAAAGATCAAGAGCAGCAAGAAAGTTATGTCTTTAGAGACATAAAGGAAACAAAAGTATTGAACCAGTAGGATAAAGATGAAAGCAGCCAGCAATTCAAAATAGGATTTGCTAAAATCCAAAAGGACTATGATGGGAGATTGGTGCCTGAAGCATCAAAAGAGGCCAAAAGGTCTTATCTTTTTAAAACAAATAGTTTGTTGGTGAGTGCAGGTACAACACCAGATGAGAAATTTGTTACTCTAGGGGCAATCAATGACTATAGTTGTGATCAAGGAGAAGTTCTTAATTATTATTCATTTCATAAAGTTGAGCGTTCAACGCAATTGGAGACGGAAACATCAAACAAAGAAGAATTACTTCGAGGAATTGACGGATGGAATCCGATTGATAGAGTGAGTGATGTTGGTGATGAATTACAAAAGGGAGTTGATACTTTAAAAGACCAATGACAAAACAGAGTTTGGAATCCTGGATGGAACAAGACATCGAGACTTGTGGTTGTCGCATTATTATAGAAAAGTGGCAGACCTCATAGACAAGAGTCTATGAAAACTTCTCTACATGGGGAGTCTGATGCAGGAGCATCCTGCTTGATTTTCATTAAAATATTGTGTAATTAGGGGGTGGTGTTTTTTTTTATTATCTGATAAATTATTATGCTCATTTTTAATAAATTGAGATAAATATCTGAGTGTGAGGTTTATTGTAAATATTCTCTTAATAAATTGAGGATATGAGTGGAATTTGTTTCGGTATATATTTAGGGATCAGAAATTCCTTAAATGGAACTTAGTTGAGTCAAAGAAGGGATAGAGATATTTTAGGATTTGGTTGAGATTTGTGTGGAGGAAATCATGGATTCAAATTAATCCATAAATATGTATAAATATGAAGCTTGTGTGAGGATGCAGGACAACGAGGAATACAAAGAGAGAGAGAAATGGTGTGAGACTTTATGTGAAGGCTGATAACCAAGAGGCCAACAATTGTAATATTTGGCCAAAATGGTTTGAATCTGAATTTCTTGTGTTATTATATACGAGTATTTTTGTTTGTGTGGGCTCTCTCTCCTCTTTGTATATGTTTTGAGCTGAATTGAATGTGGTTTTTAATGACGAATTTGATGAGGTTTCCATGTTAAGGAAACACACACTCTATTATGTGAAAGGATCTGTTTGTTTGTAGAATCCCTGCATTAGATGACACTAGAGAAGTTGAGAGATACTCCTTTTCAGATACATATTTGATGGATCTTGCGATGAACAGGAAGTGAAATTGATCCTTGCTTCGTAGCATCCACTCCGATTCATATAAATCCTGAACATGTATATTGGGTTGTTGCCAAACATGTGTCGAGATATTTGCATAGGACTACCAATATTGGATTGAGATACACTATCGATGATGTGAGAATTCATGGGTACACTGATATTGATTGGACTAGAAATGGTGTTGACATGAAGATCACATCAGGGTGTTGTTTTAGCCTGGGGTTTTCCTTGATATCTTGGATGAGCAAGAAGAAAAGTTATGTTTCCCTTAGCACAGATGAGGTTGATAACATTGTTTCTCGCATGGCTAGCTATGAGGAAGTATGGTTGAGGAATCTCTTTGGAGATTTGTTTGAGAAAGTATTGGATACAACTTTGATTTACTGTGACAACAAGAGTGGGATCTAAATTTCAGAGAATCTCATGTTCCATTAAATATATAAGCACATTAATATCAGATATCACTATAGCCAGGATATGGTGTAGAGAGGAGATGTAAGACTCCATCACATTTTGACTGATGAGTAGATAACTGATATACTTACCAATAAATTTTTGAAAGGGATGTTCGGGAAGTGGTAATGGTTGATCAAGAACACTGAGCTACGATATTCCCCCTTGTTGAGCTCTAAGAGGGGAATGGAGTTGGAGAGTTCCCGGGTTGAGGGAACTCAAGGAAAATAGGATGTGTCTGATATTTACCAGAAATGGTGTGTGTATCTCCCTTGTTGTTGGTCTAGGGTTGTGTCTGATCCTTACCACAAATATTAAGTGTGTATCTCCTTGTATTTTCTAGCCTGACACTTGATCGTGTATGCCCTAGTATGCATCCTACCCACAATTTGGGCTTGTTGTGATTGCCACTCATATGTTCAATGGGTGAGGATGCTTGGGATGTGCCTGATCCTTACCACTTGTGGTAAGTGCGTATCTCCCCCTAGTGATGGGATGAAGCTGCTCTACCAGTTGATTCTTGAGGGTCAAGATGGGAATATCAACAAATAATAATATGTGTGTGATCCTTACCTCTCATGGTAATTGGTATCGTGCTTATTTTCGTTGGATATAGGGTGGCATATTAATCTCCCCTATGATGATTATTCTTCTTTAGATTGAGACATTATTTTTCAACTGGGATCAAGGTCATGGAACTTGACCTAGAGACAAAAATGGTTTAAAGGATCTTTACCATTACGGTAAATCGATCTCCACAACCGTCAATTGTGGATTATTCTACTTCTATGAGACAAGATGAGACATGATGCAACAAAATTGTACATCTAAGATGAGACTTGTGATGCAGATGGAAATTCCACCCTAGCTAAGAAGGAGTGTTGAAATTTGGGGCAGCAGTGGGATGAATTTCCCCATAGGAACCCAACTACCCAAAAAAATCCCATCTTTCCCCAAAAGGAAAATTCAAATTGGTCAAAATAATTATTATTACTATTGATAAATTTGGTACTTGGGAAATTAATCATAAAATAATTTGGAAAATATATTCAAATATTAAAATGGACAAATTTGAATGCAAAGTATTTCGCTCTTAAAGATTAAATTCAGCTTGACCTTTGAAGGCTTGAAATTATATAAAAGGAGGATTTATCCATCTCCAAATGTGGAGTTCAAATAAAACATTTATGAGATCCACAATGTATCTATAACTTGCATTCTATCTAAGAATCACACCTATTTGTGACTCGCATCTCACTGTAGTTCGATATTCTCTATGGCCCGCACTGACTTTGTGGCTCATTATTTCCTGTGGCTTATTATTTCCTGTGAAAAAATTTCAATATTTATGGCTAGTTGTCACAATAGCTCACATTACTAATATGTGACTTTCAAATGTATTATTGTGCTTCATGTTCATTTATGTGGCTCATTATTCTAATATAGAGGCTCACATTACTAATTTGTGGCTCGCTCTTTTATTATGGTGGCTCACACTCTTCCTTGTAGCTTGATCTTCTATTACAATGACTCACATATGTATTCTTATGGCTAGTGTTCATTTTTGTGGCTCACTCTTTCATTACATAGGCTCACATTACTAATCGGTGGCCCACTCTTCTATTATGGTGGCTCACATTCTTCTCTGTAGCTTGCTATTATATTATAGTGACTCGCATATGTATTCTTATGGCTAGTGTTCAATTTTGTGGCTCACCCTTTTATTATAGTGGCTCAAACAATACTTTGTGGCTCACATTTATTATTACAATAGTTCTATGGCTTGCAATGTTTTAGTGACTCACATGTATTAACTGTGGATCGAATTCATACTTAGTATGTCCATGTGACCTTTGGTATCAGAAAAAACTCAATATATATTACAATGACCTCAATATATATATGTGACAGTGACCCTAATGCATGACAAGTAATCTTGATATGATATTACCTTTACCAAGGCAGTGATATTTGATAAGGCAGTAACCTTGAAATGAAAAGTAGCCTTGATATGGAAGTTACCATGTATGACTAATATCGTGACCCCGTTGAATTCGATATATATAATGACATTGTTACATAACAATGACCTTGATGTAAAACATTGGTAGTTATAAACTTGTTAACAATGAATTTGATGTGTGATAGTGACCTTGATATGACAAGTGATTATAATACTCTTGATGACAGTGTCTTGTTTGGAAGTAACCCTAGTGTGTTGTTTGGAAGTAACTCTATATCAATAGCCTAGATATATATGACAATGATCTTGACAATGGTCTTGATGTAGTGATGTTAACATGACATGAACCTTTGGGGTATGACAATGTGTTCATAACAGTGATGAAAACTATGGATGGAAGTATTATGATAATGATTTATGGTTTGTCTTTATGAGGATGATATGATAGTGATGACAGAACCTTTATGACAACGACAATGAAGTATGACACTGACAGTGGTGTATATTGTGCTCTTATGACAATATGATATGGTATGTAACCGAATTGGCCCTAGGTGGCCTAATGTAATTGATGATGATGTCTCATGATATTTGTACTTTTTATCTTGGTTGAACATTTGATGAATATATAAGAAGAATAATTTGGTTGGGTTTTACCCCTTATGTGGTTTTTCCCTGGTTATTGACCTAAATCTTGGTGTCTCTATTTTGCATGATTTTATTCTATTGTTCTTTATTGTTTCACTGCTTTGTTGATGTCATTGTTCTTTATACATAATTTCTAATGATGATATAATGTTAATATAACACTATATCATCATTATGTTTTTTTTAGATTCTAACCGTTAGAATTAATTGTCTCTACATCACTCTCTTTATTTAATTTGATGCCAAGATCTGATTCTCCATTTTGCTGTGACAATGAACCACATTAGATGGTTTGAAACACGTTGAAAAAATATTTCTAATGTGATTATTACCGAAATATTTCTCAATATTCAGAATGTGAAAATGTTGAAAAAGTTTAAGAATGCAATTATCTACAATAAAGAACAAATTATCCCTTAAAATTAACAACATCATACTCCAAGGTATTGTGAAAATGATCTATCATATGCTAGAAAGCTCACTCCAAATCATTTATTCATGTCCTTAGGCATAACAACAAGAAGGCAGACCTCCTAGCTAATAAGGTGGTCCATCTACCAAAAAGAAACCTTAAAGTGGATGAGATTCTAATCTTAATCCTAATTCCTTGTGCCTACTTCAAGGCATAGTTTTCAATCACAGTTTAAACTATTTTTACTTACTATACTATTGATAACTCTAGATTAACAAGAAATATTTGTAAAAACTATACAACTATATCCATCATAGATTTTTAGATTACTCTTTATTATATAAAACTATTTTATTTTAAAAAAAATAAATATTAAATATTATTCACTATATTTTTTTTAAAATGATCTTATTAATAAAATTAAATTATGATTTGAATCACATTTTACAATTTTTTAAATAATATATTTTTTTTAATTATTAAAAATTCAATCCATATAATCCTTAACTCTTTACCAATGTTAACTAACATTTATTCATTTATTCTATGCTCAATTAAAAGAATGAAGAAATTTAGTTGTACTTGCATATCCTTAACTCTTAACCAATGCTAGCTAACTTACTTTATTTATTCTATGCTTAATTTTAAAAAAAAATGTCGTTGTACTTAAATTTCTTTGTTTTTTTAAATAAATTAAAAAATATTATATTTTATTATTGATAAATTTTCTATTTATATAGTTTAATTTAAAAAAAAAAACTAAAATTAATATTAACAAATTTTAAATTAATTTCAAAATATTTTTTTATAATTTTTTTAAAAAATTATAATAAAAAAAATATACAATTTTTAAATAAATATAAATTCAAATAATCATTTTTTCCCTCATAACTTAAAAATATATCATTTATATATCTCTAAAATAGTTCATAAACTAATTGTTAAGGTGGGAGATAGAAACCGAATATCACATAACTAAAAAGATAAGGACTACTTGAAAGACCACCTACACAATAACTTGTTTTGACTCCTTGAAAGGCCACCTACACAATAAGCAACTTGCTCAAAGACACAGCTTGTTTTAACTTGTGCATCTAAGTGGTAGCATGCCTTTATCAAAAATCGTACTATAAAATAACTGTAACACCATCATGGCTTATTAATAAAAAAATAAAATACATACTAGTCATAAAAATAATAATAAATGAAGACTTGCTTAAAAAAATAACTATAATTTATTAAATATATATATAAATCCATAAAAGAAATCCTAATAAATGTAATATAGGAGTGGAAGTATTAACAAAATAATATTAAAATAGAAGAAAAAAGAAAAACAAATGAGTTAACTTAAATTTATTCATTCCCATATCTTTTATGAAATATTAAATTTGTGAATACAAAATAATAATGTTGATTGTGTTATAGAGTATTGAAAATGCGAATATAAAATAATAATGTTGAAATATAATTAATTGAATTAAATAAATAATTAAATAGGAATAATATAATTTCATATAAAAATATATATTATATAAAATAAGGGTGTGTTATTAAGATTATATTGAAATTGTATCTATTGAAATGGTATATAGATGGATTATATTAAAATAAATAAAGAATATAGATTAATTATAAGATATGGATTTATGTATGAAATTGGGTTATATTTTTTGTGGGTGAAAAAAATATATAGATTAAATATATTAATTATAAATTATGTGTCTATGCATAAAATTAGGTTACGCTTTTTGGCAAACAAGAGCATGTTGTAGGTGAAAATTAAAAAATAACTTAATAAATCGAAAAGAAAGAAATTTAGATTTTTTATAAAAGTTAAGAATTTTTTATAAAATTTAAAATAACTCAATAAATAATTTATTAAATTCATGCCAAATTTCTTTGAATTCATGTAAAATTTCGTTCAACAAAGGATAACCTGAAACCATTATTAAATGATTTGTAAGTTTTTGTTAAACCACTAAATCATGTAAATTATATAATTCTAGTTGTTGTTTCACATTACATATAGTTTTTTATACAAGCCATATTCTTACTCTGAAGATTTTTTTAATGATGAGTTCTCTTTTAAAATTGCTCTTTACATGAAATTTGATTTTTATTTTTACCTATTATTTAAATATCATGTATAGTGATTTTGTTAATTTTTTGTTGTAAGTATAAAAATAATTTTCTAGTAATAAAACCAGGCCCAAAGAATGACAATTTCAGGTGCCCTATTCGGAAGAGGAAGAGGAAGAAGAAGAAATGGAATCCCCTTCAAACAAATGAAATCATAATACACAAGAAAATATATAAAATGAAGATACAAGCTTTGTTGGGACAAACTTTCCTATTCCCACAGTGCAGTGAAGATACTCAAAAATAGATTTGGGGAGTACCAAAGGACACCATGTTTCAGAAACCTCAGATTCAGAAAAGGAAGCTAGCTATTGTATCTGTCACACCATCACAAGGTGAATGGGAGAAAGTTGAAAAGTATAACTTTTCTTCTTTCTTATTGTTTGTTTCTGGACTTATGATCATCAGTCTTAGAGATGGAATGCTGACAACATCTACAACATGTAATTTTGTTTTCATTAATAAAATTATGATTTTTTCCTAAAAAAAGAAAAGTTGTATGTTTTGTCTTACTAAATTTTTTAATTATGACTTGAATGTAAATTAAGTATTACTTCAACCAAGTAATACCATAGATGTCTATGATTTATATTACTTTAAAAATATCAACATGTTATTTTATTAAAGAAAGTTATTTTTTTATTATGTATTTGATTTCATGAATTATGAGGAGCTCACTTAAATTTTTCTTTTCTTTAAGGCAAGAGAAATCTCTTACCTATATTGTGAAGAGAAAAATAGAATTTCATATGAGAGACTAATTATTTTGATTAATTAAATAATTAAAAATAAAATAAAATTATGATTTAGCTCTCATTATTGAATAATCATCTTTATCTTATTAGATTATTTACTATGATTTTAAAGCATACTTTCATCCTTATGCAACCATTAATTTTTTTATGAATAAACATGACTTATAAATAAATAAATTCAAATTATGAGTAGAATCTTGTAGGGATAAGTAAACATGACTTTAGAAATAAATAAATTCAATTTATGAGTAGAATCTTGTGGGTTATGAGAAGGAGGGGAAAGATTCATTGTATAATCCCATCCTCTTATATAAGACTCGAAAGGTAATTATTTTGATTAAATAAATAATAAATAATAAATTAAAATTATGATTTAGATCTTATTATTGAATAATGACCTTTATCTTATTAGATTATTTATTATAATTTTAAAACATACTTTCAATTTTACACCACCATTAAATTTTTATGAATAAACATGATTTTACAAATAAATAAATTCAAATTAAACTCAATTATTATGAATTTAAAACATTTAGTCTTATGCAAATATTAATATTTTATGAATAAACTTGACTATACAAATAGACAAATTCAACTTAAAATTCACAAGTCCAATTAATATTGCTCCTCCTCAAACTTATCCTCTCTTTTGATTACAACATTCCCATTGAACGACGTAGTAGCTTCATAGTCACAACAAACTACATATATTAAATAAAATTCATTAATATTCATTCAAATAAAAATAAATGAATTATTGGAAAAATAAAAGTGTGTTACAAAAAATCTAAACCAGTTGAAAAGATTAAAACTTACATATTTTGTATAGGTGTGTTATGCTTTGATTGGATTGATATATAGAAATGAATTACATTACTCTTGCATTCCATAATGGATTTTCTCAGGCCTTTAAATAGGCTTCATCATAACAAATACCATGGGAAAATATTGTGGGTTGTCAAAACCTAGAGCCCAAAAACCGCCAATAGTTATGGAAAAATTAAAATTCTCCATCATTAATTGTGGAAACTTTTTATTAAAACTAATTATTATTTGAGAGAAAAATCAATTTTTTTTGTTACTTTATGAAAAAATAAAAATTTTATGTTAAAATTCTTTATTATCTTAAATATTTATTGGACTAAATTATGGATTTTCTTTCTAATGTTGAGAGTAGGAGAAATTTTTATTCCAACATTTGAGTAGAGTAGATGCCAAGTGTAAAATAAAAATCTCTTGCTATATTTAGCTTGAGAAGATATAGCATCAAAATTGCTTAGGGTAAAAAGCTACATGCTAGAATATGAAATATTTTATGGAAATCATTGTTTCAGTTTTTAAATCCAAATTCATACATTAAAAATTTTCAAATACGTTAAAATTTTCCATTTAATTAACAATTTTAATTTCAATTAAACACTCTATATTTATAAAGAGTAATTGAACTTAAACAATGTACATTTATCCCCCGTTCGGGGTGTGAGTTGGACGACAATATCACAATGGGTGATTAAAGGGGTCTTTTTGAGGCACCTCCCTACCACCCTCCACATGCTCGAGGCATATGGAGCGATGGCTCCATGCATGTGAGGAGTAAATACTATAGTCGAAGGTGGAAAAAGCAGTTGTGTTTGGAAGGTTTTGAGAATTGCCGGGTGTGAGGTTAGTAGTCTTCTGGTTAATGAGAGTTGTCTATCGTGGTGTTTTGGTGCTCAACTCTATGAGTTGGAACAGGTGCATCTTGAAAATAGACTCGGTACATGGCTCTAGTCTTAGCTTCTCCTCCCACTGGTAAATAGGTATGTGGTTTGCTCTTTTTATACCCCCCCCCGGTGCATTGGTCGTATCATTTGCTGGCCTCTGGCGCCTCTGGTTTTGAATCGTCGAGGTACTAGAGGAGGATGGGTTCTATGCATTTGTATGTCTATGTATGAGATTCAAAACATGTCTCAAGGTCTTATGGTTTCTTCGTGTCTGTAATCTTTGGAATTTTTCTTTCCCAAATGGGGTTATTCTGTTGGGATTATTTTACTGGGTTATGTCTCTGAGGTTTTTCTTTGTCTCGGCTTTGTTCCCGAATGGGGTTATTCTGCTGGGAGTATATTATTGGGTTATGTCTCTGTTGTTTTTATCTATGCCAACATTGGGTCCTGTCATTGTTTATGAGGTTTTGTGGGCCAATTACCGCGCCCTTGGGGTTTTAACAAGAGGCTACGTTAGTCGATAGTAACGTCTATCAGATCCTAGTGAGGATGGGGAGCACTGATGGTTTAATTGTGGTTTTGTTTCTATTATGGTTTGTCTGTAATGAAAGTAAGAAATGGATAAGGCATGGGACAATTCCTTGGGTTTCATTCCGGCAATCTCTGGCTCACTTATCTTCTCTGGCAGGTGTGTGGCTTGATAGTGCTTCCTGGAAGCCATGTGCTTCTAGGCTCGGGTTACCACCTGCACTGATTATAAGTTTGCTTTCAGTTTATCCCGGAAAGTGTAGGTACAGGAGGATGGCTCGTTCAGTTGCTACGAAGGTGAAAAGTGGTCCAAGCTCAAGGGACCGCGAAAAAGGACCGTGAGGTCTCTGACACACTGTCAACCCAAATCCTCTGGGGGCTGAAATTAGGGCTGTAAGTCGGTTTTAAGAATCATAAATTATGCAGCCGCGACATATCATGAGGGAACTTCGGAAGAATTTCGATAGTTAATGGAAGAATGGGAAGAGTACTTGAACAAAAAAGCAAGAGTGATGAACATAGACGTGGAGGTTTGGTGGGTTCTGGTGCCATATCGATGGCACACCCGCGGCTGAACCACACAGTTTAAGAAAAATCTGTTCTTGTATTGGCCAATGAAAATTATTCTGGAGGAAGTCTTGGAGAAAATTTCCGTGTGTATAGCAGCAACAGTGCACAAATTTAATGATTACAAAAAGGAGTTTCGAAAGATCTAGTTCCAACTGCAAAATAATGATGGAAGACTGCGTCGCATTGAAGAGAATATCCCTTGTATTCCATAGATAGAGCTTTTGGGTTCCACTACTAAGGATCGGCTCATGTGGAGTCTACTGATGATGATGCCTAGTTTGATAGTTGTGTCCTTAGTTTTCCATTTTTTGTAGGACGGAAAACTTTAAATTTTATTATGATGATAGTTATGTTTTCAGGTATCTAGAGTATATGCAGTTTAAATACAATTAGACATATTGGCTTGGTTGGACAAACTCATTATTTTTTGTTATTGGATGGCTTATCACACTATTAGGTGGCCAACAGACTCGGTTTCCCTCTGGGAAAGTTCAGGCCACTTGACTACTTGCATGTGGATGTAACTTGCCTTTTATAAATTAATGAAAAAGAAAAGACCTACCAAGGTTACAAAAAAAAAAACAATGTATATATATATACAATAATAAATATACATTTGTTTTAATTTCAATTATTGTATATAAATATACATTGTTTAATGAAATTAAAATAGTTAATGAAATCCAAAATTTTAAAAATATTAAATTTTTTAATGTATGAATATGGATTTATAAACCAAAACAATGATTTTGATAAAGTATTTTATATTCTATCATGCAACTTTTTACTCTAAGCTATTTTGATGTTATATCTTCTCAAACTAAATTGAGTAAAAGATTTTTATTTTACACTTGACATCTATTTTACTCAAATGTTGGAATAAAAATATCTCAAGCAATCTATTTCCATTTCCATAAGCTTCAATATCATAAATTTATTTAGTTATCAATAATATTATCATTTATAATATGGGTTGTATTATAAATTATATGCAATGTGAAAAAATTTAAACACCAACTAAACTTTACTCACACCATCAAGTATGTTATTAACTAGCCTAATTAAATGAACAATGGTAATGATGCAAGGTCACAACAATAATATCTTGGTTAATATGTTGCAACAATTGTCATTATGTTATGTAACTTACTATTCCATTCCTAAAGTTACTTTATCTAATGATGATGATTTTACCTAGTGATCAATTAAGGAATATGAAATAAATGATTGGGAACATTACATACTAGTAAATTCCATAACAAAATTTTAATCCTATGTATTGTCACATGAAGTTTACCCGGGGATGTTACAAGTGGTGAGCGAAGGTTGCAACACTGACACCTTTTTGGGTTCTGTAAGAACACGAAGTAGAGATGTGATGTTAATGGATACAAGTTCATATATGACACTAATGAAAAATTTCATGGCAATGGTGTGCAGTATATTGCATTTAACATGAGATGCATGATGGTGTTAATAGTCGCATTAAAAATTTATAAGTGTTAATGTATGCTTTAAAGAATAACTGTGTTCATGGAATTTGAATCTTGATGCAGATAAAAGACAACAAGGAATTATGTCGCATTGTTGTAGCTAAATCATGAAAGATTTGAATACTCACACTATGGTTAGTGATAGTGTGGATTAACTACCAAGTTGCATGATATTCTTATAATAATGCTTAATGGTGCATTTAAATAAAAATGATTAGAGTTACAATGCACTTATTATAAGAAAAAAATTAATGCATGTATTGTATGTGCGATAACGAAAGAGTGTAGAACGTGGGGGTTTTCCTTGAAGAAGACAATAGAATGTTTTAAAAGACATTTAAAGAACCCTTTTGGATGTTAAAAATAAACAATGAGTCACGTAGCAGGTCTTGACTATAATGAATAATTGTCGATTGAGTCTTGTCATGGATTCTGAATAAGTTTGTGATGGTTGGTAGCATTGATTATTTAGCATATTTCCACATGAAATCATTTTTGGTAATTGCAATTTTAATATATTGTAGGTGATTAGTTGAAAAACCATGTTGGAATATGCATAATTTAGTTCTTAACTTAATATTATTGTTAAATTTGTAAACAAGTGATCATGGTAGACTATTCTAGTGGTCACAATAAGATGTTTGAACTAGATCTAATTGGATTCTAAATTGTTACCATAATTTTTATTGATACTCAAGTACTAATGGTGAATTATTGCTTTTGTATGAGTAAATATTTGTATAATTTTTATGCATATGAAAGAAACTACAATGATTGTGGAAATGGATATAATTTGTATAACAATGCATACATATGACTGTAATTTCTTGAAGGTTACAAAGAAATTGGTGGAGCTATTCTTTGCGAGTCCTGCAGGAGAAGAAATTTGAGATCAACTGTAGGAACTGGAAGAAGTAATATTTGACACTGAGTGACTACAATGGTGTTGAATGCTCTGCAAGAAGAATGGGGAAACTTCACTTCAAGTTTATACGGGAAGAAAGAAGCCACACCATTCCACGATTTATGGTCTCTATGTAAAATAGCGGAAATAAGATTGAGAGCCAAAGGTGTTAAAGGATCAAGTGAAGGGAATCAAGCCTTTGCAGGCTCATCAAGGAAGAAAGGAAGATTCGGTAAGTTTGGTCCTCAAAATAGTATGAACAAAGCACAATGCTTTGGATGTGATAAACTTGGGCATTATAAAATAGATTTTCCTAAATATGAAAAGGACAAGAGAAACATGGAAGAAGCCCATATCTCAGAAATGAGAGAAGAACCTGTTGCAAAGATGTCTAAGAAAGAAGAAGCGAGGGATCTCCTCTATGATTGAGATCATCTTCTCCTTTAAGAGATTTCTGTTAGTTGTAAAATAGTATGATAGGAAGCAATGTATATTATAGCATCATGATAAAAGCATGGCAGGAGCTCTTGGTGAAGTAGCTTCGGGAAAACCTCTCTGATAACAACACTGATGGAAGGCAGTCATAAAGGTCAAGGGTCATCATGGAAACATAATTCTAGGATGTGATATGAATGAACTAGGTCAAGGGAGTGAAGCTCTTCATTCTAGTAAAACTTCTACACGATGAATTAAATGATAAAGGTATGAGGTATGTATATATTTATATGCTGGTGTTGGATGCTGTGAAGTCATCTCATATGGTTGTAGGTAATAGAATTCCATATTTAGAAGTATGATCTATGAAGGAGGATCTCTCGATGCACTGACAGATGAAATCAACATAATATATCCTCATGGAGTATGAGGTGGTCGTATATGAAAAATAAATTGGAGAATTTGTAAGATCATGGGAATGAAGAATGTGCAGAAAGGAAGAGATCACGAAATGCAACCATGTCAAGAGGCATTTATCATTCGGAGGAAAAGAAGATGTGGCTAGGAGATCTCCTGGGAGGATATGTAGACTCTGACAGAAGTATGGTAAAGAAGAATATCCTTGACAAAACATATCACTAGGAGATGTGTCAATATGTAAAAAGGATGTTGATGCCTACAGGAAGATTTCATGGTGAAAGATCATCTCTGAGGTAACTTTTATTTCAAAATTTCATATGTATATGTTTATCTGGATGAATTTGTGCAAGGCTACTAATCATGAAAGGATGTATGATCCTTGGAGATGATTCGAAGGAAAGCAACATGAAATAATGGTGGACTAGATGAGAAAGACTGATGAATCACTTTCTGATAGTGGACATGACTCATGAATGAAAGTGATGGATGATTTGTGCCCTATGAAGCCAAAAGTTGAATATTCCTCAATATCAAAATCCATGACATCAAGGGGAGGAATTCTTCATGAGTAGCTGGATTGCTGCTACAGGACCCTGGTTGATAGGGAGCCTGGTGATAAGTTTCTTGCTTAGAAGAAACTTGAAGTATGTCCTTCCTTTGTTGAGATGGAGTGACGTATGCGATTCTCTATTACATGTGTCATGCACTAGACCAAGACTAAAAATGCAGATCACAGAGTACAGGAAGTGCAGATCTCAAAGATACAGGAAGTGCGGATCACAGAGGTACAGGAAGTGTGGATATCAAAGGTACATGAAGTGTGGATTTATGAGAGGAAATAGTATGGATTAAGTGTGGATTTCTCTGAGGTTTTGCAAAAAGAAAAAGTGTGGGTTTCAGTGTACTTGTATAGGATTAAGTACTCATATATATATCATCTACTAGGAGGATAAAGGTGTGGACTTCAGGACACATCTGATATATATATATATATATATATATATATATATATATATATATATATATATATATATATATATATATATATATATATATATATCTGTGTGTGTGTGTGGACAACGTGACAAAGTATGGAGACGTAAAGTTAAGGGAAAATTTGATTGAAAGGAAAAGCCACCTGAAAGGTATGAAAAGGTGAGGAAGATAAATATGTGATTTACCTTCCTAACTACAACTCAAGGAATATGATCCAATCTCCAATGTTTGTCTAAACAACAAGAAGTAAAACTTAGAGACTGAGTTCTCTAGTACCAGTGCAAAGAAATGCATATTAGTGAAGAAGAGAAGAACCAAGTTCAAAGAAGAAGTGACGAGTTTTTGGAATCATACCTAGGTCAAGGGTCTAAGTCTTGGTCATGGAACTTGTCATTTGAATATCTATAAGAAGAATTCTTTGTGGGTTTTCCTCTCCAAGAGGGAGAGGTTTTTTCTGGGATATAAGAGCCTAATTTTGTGTCTTGTGTATTTTGATAATTGACTCGATGAAAGACTAAATAAGGTAATGAAGAGAAGACATAAGTAACTCAAGTAAGCTCACAAGTAATTATCAAGAAGAGAATTTGAATTAAACACCAACCCTCTAAATTCTCATTTGTCGATATGTTGAGAATTTGGAGGGCTGGTGTTTAATACAAATTCTCTTCTTGATAATTAATTGTGAGATTATTTGAGTTACTTATGTATTATTTTCTTTAGCTTAGTTAGTCTTTCATTAATTCAATTATCAAAATGCCCGAGACACAAAATTAGGCTCCTAGAGCCAGGGAAAAACCTCTCCCTCTTGGAGAGGAAAACCCACAAAGAATTCTCCTTATAGATCTTAAAATGATAAGTACCATGACCTAGACTCAGACCCTTGACCTAGGAATGCCTCCAAGGCCTTGTCACTTCCTTTTCAAACTTGATTCTTCTCTTCTTCAAAAATCTAGACTATTCTGCACTGATACTAGAGAACTCGGCCTCCAAGTTTCACTTCTTATTCCTCAGTCAAATATTGGGACTGAATTATCTTCACCTTGCATATAATTGCAACTGTATTGTAGTTAGGAAGGTAAGTCATAGATTTACCTTCCTCAATCTTACTCACCTTTAAGACTGCTTTCTTCTTATGTTCATTGTCTTCACTTCATGAAATGTAGGAGCATACTGATTCGTAGTCTATCTTATTAGAAAATTATTCCTTCAAACCGAATGCCCTTAACTTTATATTTCAAGACCTTTTCTCAACTCAGCTTCCTAAAATCCGTAGTTTATACTCAGAGAAATCCGCACTGCACCTCATCAAAATCCGCACTGCACCTCATTCAAACTCTGCACTACATCTCATCAAAATCTGCACTGCACCTTATCCAAAAATTTGCACTGCATTTTTTTCAGAGATGACCAAAGTTAGGTATTTTCTGCGAAGGTTACAGGGGTATATATAGTTGTTTTCCCTTGTATATAAGCCGACCTAACATGTGAACCGATGTGACTATTTAGGGAGCCGACATGACTGTTATGAGGCCGACTTCTCCAGCTGTTTGAAGACCAACTTGACACATTATTTAGGCTTGTCTATCAGCATTGTATGAGGGCTGAATAATATCCATTTTTCCACAGTTTATTGGACTAGGTATTGGAGCATTCCATGACTACTAGGTTCTTCATATAAATGACATTAAATACATTTATAAACCAAATATAAACCCTAAATAGACATCAAGAAGAAGTCTAATAACCTAAGATAAAATCTTTCTCATGAAACCTGTTGTGGCTCATTTGCATTTTAGTTTATTATATTTTTCAAAATCCAAAAAAGAATATATTTAGAAAATAAGACAAAATGTAATCTTTCATATTCCAGAAAATAATTTTTATGTCAATCGATTAATTTTCTGTTCAAAAGTGTGAAGGTGGGACCGAATGTTGGATTAACGCCCGTGCTAATCATCGGGAGGGATTTAAAGAAATAAAGGTTAATCCCAGATCAGTGAAAACCTGTGGGCACAAACAACTCGCAGATTATCGACATTGGTGCCTCCGCATTTGACTCCACCAGAAGTCTGTTGACCACAGATCTACGGCTCACAATGACTATGTGGGTAGACCCCCGACGGATGTGCCATACCCCAGAGCACTCCCGTAGTGACGTAAGCAACCTGCGACACAGACCACACATGTCACCAGCTAGAAGACAACTCATCTGTCACATCATATTGTCGTCACCCGTCCACTCAAGCATTGAATTAGCATTGATGATTCAAAATTCCGCGCCATCTATATAAGGTGTTGAAGTTCTTCTTTTCTGCTTATTGATTTTCATTCCCAATTGTCCAAGAAGTTATACTTCGCTTACCTCTGCGGTTAATTATTCATTACCTCGAGCTAATCCATGGCTAAACCATCATCTTTGTCTGGATCTTCTAGCCATATCCCTATCATGGACATTGAGCAGGATATTAAAGATACTATGTGCACTGTTGAGCATTTACCCTTCTACCAAAAAATTCTTTTGAATGAGAAAAGTCCCCCCATTTATTCAACCATGGTCAATTCCGGTGTTTTTTCTACATGTGTTCCTAAAACCCATCTTTTTTCTCGAATTTTTGCATTGGTTAGTGCCTGCATTAGACCCCGGAAAATGTTTTATGATGAATTATTTAGGGGAGAATTTTATTCAAGTCACAACTTAGTTTTTCCGTCAAGCCCTTTTTTATCCTGAGTCTAAATCTTATGTCCAGTTCATTGAATAATCAATGGAAGCAGAGGTAGCAAAGGTAGAGAATGAAAAGGAAAGTCTTTTACAACAATTGTTGCAGAAAGAGGAAGAGATTTCTAAATTAAAGGAGTCAGTACTTAACTTGGAAAGTCAAATTAAATCTCATTCTTGCACCATAGTCATCCATCTAGAATTGATGATCCAATGGCAAGATTGTCCCAGTTGAGCACAGAGTTAAAGATGGTGTTGAGCCCCAAAGATGTCCTTCTCTTTCACCAAATTTCACTTCATTTCCTTTTTCCTTTATCAGTTGCAGGCTTAAAAGATCAATAGGATTAATTAAAGTCACTTTAGGAATGCATATAATGACTGACTTGCTATATTTTCGTGGTTTTGTTGTTGTAGTAAATTTTGACTAGACTCAGCTACAGAATGGCGAGTCACCTATTCCGCAGCTATCTTCATGTTCACACAGGTTACAGGTGTCACTTAGAGGAAAAATGCATATGGTTGAATTCCAGACCTCATCTACATCATTCCTTGCCCTCTACGAAGTCTGAGCGAAAATCTCCAAGTGGTTATGCACGTGGAAGAAATCAAAACTAAGAGGTAGACTTCTACTGGGACAAGAACTCTACAGATGTCTTCAACAAGAGTACGAGGCTTCCACAAGAGTTCTAATTTGATTTTAATTGGGAAAGACACTTATCCCTATTTCTTCTCAAGGGTAGTTATGTATTTCTCTTATAATAATGACTCAGGAGACCGAGAGACAATTAGCTAGATTGATGTTTTATTGTTAAGATTGTCCAAGACCGTAATACTCTGTTTTTGAAGCATTCTCCTTTAATGAAAGAAGAGCAGCTTTAATACATGATCTGAGGAAATCTTGAGTAGATTCATGTGCTAATCCGGTGGTAGAGGGCCCCTACTGCCCAAGAAGCTTTGTGCATATTGTTTAGATAAGTAACTTTAGCTCTGTTTCATTCCTAATTTAAGCAGTTTTCTGAACTTTATGTTTTATGCTCACTTACATCGGATGTTACAGCTAGTCTTGTTCTTATGAATTGTTCCAAAATATCACTAACACTGAATGAGATATAGCTGTAGTATTTTAGAGATTAGTTGCATTTTAGTTCAGCTGTAATACATCGGAGGTTAATTGCACTCTAGTTCAGTTCTGTTCACTGTATTTCAAGTTTGATTGATTGCATTCTAGTTCTGTTATGTTTAATGTATTTTAAGTTTTATTAGTTAGTTATATTCTAGTTCTGTTCCATTAGACTTCAAGGCCTTCATTATTTACAAACTTCTCTTGTTCTTAATTTCTGTTAATACATCATTATCATAGGAACAAGAATTGGTAATGTCATTTTGAAGTCTTGATTGTTCCGCAATTTCTCATAATTTTACAAACTTCCTCTTTCCAAAACTATTCCAAAATATTTCTAACCTTTGAATGAGGTTTAATAGTGACATTTTGAGTTGCAGAATGGATTAAGTTTAGTGTCATAAGTTAATTTAGAGTAGGGTTTCTTAATATGTTACAGATAATCTTTTCCAAATGTGTTCCAACAAATTTCTAACCATGGATGAGATTTTCTTTGTGATATTGTAGGTTGTTGTTTACTTAGAAGAACTTCATTGCATTAAACTCATCCTTTTCTCAAGTTGTTCCACTATACTTCTAATGAATGAATTGGACTGAGTTCATGTTATGAGTTATTTTTCTTGTCAAGTTTTGCATTTTCTGTTCTTAGGTGCCATACATAGTTTAGAATAGCCTTTGCTCTGCTTTAGTGTGACCAATAAATTCTCTTTGTTAAACACTTAGTTCTTTTCCTCTTAGCATAAAAACACAAAACTAAAAACACTAGAAAAACACTAAACACAACGAAGTAGGAAGCAGATACCTAGGCACATATAGTGCACTTCATTTCAACTGTTTACTAGCCCTGGTTGACAATTTATGACATCAATTTAGGAACACTAAGTTGAGCAGACATTTTGGTGTCATTGCCGGGGAAGTGTAACTAGGTAGCCTTGTTTCTTACCTCCCAAAAACAATGACATGCGTAGAGAAAGAGACTCAAGGGGTAGATTCATAAGAAGCAGAAGCTTGATTCCTAGAACACCACTTGTTCCACCAAGAACAAGAAGCAGCACACCTCCAACTCAAACCTACATTCCATCCTATGTTGATCACAGACTTCTAGAAGGCTTAAGATCAGATATTCCATTAGAAAGACCTTCCACTTCATCCACTGAAACTGTTTTAGAAGAAGATTCAAAGACCCCTGCTAGAGACACAAACTTTTCCACTTCCATAGAAGAATCAACTATGGCAGAAGGAGGAGGAGGAGTCTTTAATGGAGGTATAGGTGCAGAAGGAGAAGGAGGTAGAGGTGCAGAAGGAGGCAGAGGAAGAGGTAGAAGGGAAATGGGAAGCTCTTTTGGGTTTCCTATAGTAGATGAAGAAACCAATGCAACTATGAAAAACATTTCACCCTCTGTCCTTCCAAACTTTTATGGACTCAAAACTGAAGATCCTGAAACCTTTCTATTTGAATTTGAAGTCCTATGTAGAACCTATGACTACTTACAAGATGCTCAAAAACTTAAACTATTCCCTTCAACATTGAAAGGAGCAGCATTAAAATGGTTTACGAGTTTGATCAATAGTTCTATTAGGACATGGGAAGACATGAAACGAGCATTCCTAGAGAGGTATTTGGATTATTGTATGCCAGTCAACCATAAGGAGGAAGTTTTTAAAATGTTACAAAAAGAGGATGAAAATTTGGAAGATTTGCTGGAGAAGTTTAACTATAACATCAAGAGGGAAAAAATGGAAAAATTAGATCAAGAAACTTTGAAAGCTCTCTTATTGAAGACAATTAGGGATGAATGGTTAGATATCCTTAACATGATGGGAAAAGGGGATATATCTCGGCTCACATTACCTGAAATAGTTGAATTATGTATCAACCTTTCAAGAGGGAAATCTAAAACTATAAAAGGACCAAGAGACCCTGCTCTTGCAAGGGCAAGTAAATCTGCTTCTGGGACAGTAAGTAGGGTAGAAATAGGACATATGCTTGATGAATTCAAATATGATATTTTAGGGAGTCTTAGTGAACAAATAGACACCCTTAAGTTACAAAACAAGCAAAAAGCTGAATCTGATGCCTTAGCAATCTTTTGTCCCAAATGTAGAAAGAAGCATGCCTTGAGAGAATGCCCTTTGGATGCAAAAGTTGTAGAGACTTGTGTAATTTGTTCAGAAAAACATGAGACCAAGAGTTGTCCTTCACTTCCTGGTCTTAAAGCTGTCTTTCAAGAAGAAACCCCTACAAATTCCACAAAATCTCTCAATTTTGTCTCTAGAAGGCCTTGGCAAGGACCTCAAACACAAGGATTCCATGATCAACTGTATAATCAACCCCCACCAAATTGGAATTCTTGGCAGCAACCTTGGCCCCAATTCCAAAATCAATCTCAAACTTGGGCACAAGGAGCACAATATCCCTATGGAAGATACTCTTAGTACTATCAATATCCACCATCCTATCCACTATATCCACATTTCCCTCCTCAACAAAATCTTCAACAAAATCCTCAACAAAATCCTGAAAATCCACAACATCAAAATCAACCACTTCCATTACCATTTCCTCAGAAAACAAATCAGTTACCTGCCCAACCCATACCAAACCCCAACAATAAAAATCCTCAGATCACATATATGATAGAAGGACAATAGTTTCCAACTTATTTGATCACTCCTTTAGACCTTAATGATGTTCAACTTAGGTCTGGAAGAATACTTGAAAAGAGGAAACCTTCTGTAATCATACAAAAACAAAACAACTCTGAGGAAGATTCTCTACAGGTAAATAAAATTCTTGAAGAAAACACATATTTTCAAGACCCAAATATTGAAAAATCAAAACAAAAAGAACCAATAATTTCAACTCCTATATTAGAGTAGCCATCAACATCCACCTCTACACCTCCCTTTCCAGAAAGATTACAAATTGATAGGGGTGTAGAAAAAAAAATTATGGTGCCTAATTATGATTTCCTAGATGAGCTGAGAAATGTTTGTATTAAGATCCCATTATTACAAGATATCAAGGAAATTCCAATCTTAGTAAAGACAATAAAGGAGTTGAGCATGAAGAAAACAAGAAAAAGAATAAGAGAGACAAAGAAAATTCAACTGGCAAGAAAAGTAGCAGATATCATGATGGGTAAGATTGTTATTCCAAAGTATCTAGACCTAGGAAATCCAGTTGTTAAAATACACATCAATGGAACTGAAATCCAAAACACACTTATTGATTTAGGAGCAGCAATCAATATCATGAGTAGACAAATCATGGATAAACTGAAACTTCCTAATCTTCTTTTTACACCCACATTATACAATTAGCAGACAGATCTGTGATCAAACCTGATGGGGTAATAGAAGACATTCCAGTGTCCCTAGATTCTTGGGAGTATCCTGTGGATTTTATGATCCTAACCCCTAAGAATAACCTAGGAGGGCATCCTATTATATTAGGAAGACCTTGGTTAGCTACAGCTGATGCTTTCATTAGTTGTAGATCTGGTGATATGTACATCTCTGATGGTAGTTCAACCAAGAAATTTACCTTGTATCCTCCAGCAAAGACAATTACATAATTAGATGATACTCAGTGGATTGAGGATGAAGAAGCCTTACAACCTCTCTTCACAATTTCAGAAATTAGTGAAGATAGCCAGATTCTGAATACCTTAGAAAATTTTGAATCCTCTTTGGAATACAAACATGAAAAATTTCAAGAAGAATCCAACATTGAGTTTTAATCATCAAGACATATGTCTCTTTATTCCATGGATAAATTTGGCAGTTCTACAATTGAGATATTTCCAGGAAAAAATTTAAACATAAACAAGAACCTAGAGAAATATCAACAAGAAGAGCTAGTCAAGATATTACAGAGACATTCTTCTGCATATGCATGGGAGTACATTGATATGAAAGGGATAAGCCCTAAGACTTGCACTTATCACATCTACATAGAGGAAAATTGTAAACCAATCAGACAACCTCAGAGACGGATGAATCCAAATCTTAGGGAGATTTTTAAAGAAGAATTGCAAAAATTGTTAAATGTCAACTTTATCTATCCCATTTCAGATATTCAGTGGGTTTCTCCTTTGGTAATTGTGCCAAAGAAAAATGGTAAATGGAGGGTATGTATTGACTACCGGGAATTAAAAAAAATCTACTCTTAAAGATCATTTTCCCGTACCTTTCATAGATCAGGCATTAGATACATTAGCTGGCAAAAAGTACTTCTCATTTTTAGATGGGTTTAGTGGTTATAACCAAATTCAAGTAGCACTTGAAGATCAAGACAAAACCACATTTACCTGTCCTTGGGGTACCTATGCTTACCGAGTATTGCCATTTGGACTATGAAATGCACCTGCAACATTGCAATGGGCAGTACTAGGAATCTTTTCAGATCTAATACATGATTGTGTAGAGGTATATATGGATGATTTCACAGTTTATGGAAACACATTTGAAGAAACCTTAGAAAACTTTGAAATTTTTTTAAAGAGATGTTAAGAAGCAAATCTTTCACTAAGTCATGAGAAGTGTTTTATGATGTTTACTAAAGGAATTGTTTTGGGACATCACATTTCAGGGGATGGGATTAGAGTTGATGAGTCAAAAGTTGAAGTCATCTCTAACTTATCTATTCCAAGTTGTCAAAAATATGTTAGGATTTTTCTAGGATTTACAGGATATTATCGAAGGTTTTTAGAAAACTTCACCAAGATAGCATCTCCACTTTTCAAATTACTTACCAAGGACTGTGAATTCAAGTGGAACCTAATTGCCAGTTAGCCTTTGAGACCCTGAAAACAAAAATATCTGAACACCTATTTTAAGGGGACCTAACTAGAAGTTACCTTTTCATATTTCAACAAATGCTTCAGATACAGCTTTAGGAGCAGTATTGGGACAAAAAGACCTGATTCCTTATGCCATTTACTATACAAGTAAAAATTTGACTCCTTCAGAGTTAAATTATACTGTAATTGAAAAAGAGTTTTTAGCTGTTGTTCATGCCATAAACAAATTCAGACACTATATAACATGCTATGAAACTTTTGCTCACACAGATCACTCTGCAATTAGATATCTAATGAAAAAATCAATTACTAATGGCAGAGTCATAAGATGGTTATTGCTTTTACAGGAATTCAACATTACCATTCTAGATAGGCCCGGGAAACAAAATACAGTAGCTGATTTCCTATCTAGACTCCAAAAAATCAAAGATAATACTCCAGTTGAAGATCAATTCCCTGATGAATATATTTTTGCAATTTATACTCAGACTCCTTGGTTTGTTGACATTGCTAATTATTTGGTTTCAGCGAAATTTCCTTCAATAATGAATGCAAGAGACAAAAGAAAGATCATTTATGACAGTGCAAAATATTCATGGGTTTCTAATGAGTTATATAAAACAGGTCCATATTTTATTATTAGGAGATGTGTTCGGGAAGATGAGATGCCTGAGATCCTCAAGGCATTTCATGATGAACCTTGTGGCGGACACTTTGCTGATAAAAGGACAGCTTATAAGGTCCTTCATTTAGGATACTATTGGCCATCCCTTTTTAAAGATGCTAAAGTGTATGTCAAAAGGTGTGACAGTTTCCAAAGGGTAGGGAAACCTTCTCCTTCAGGTGAGATGCCATTGCAGCCTCAGGTACATTTGAACCTTTTGATAAATGGGCTTTAGATTTTGTAGGACCTATTAGTCCTCCATCAAGGAAAAAGAAATATATAGTAGTTTTCACTGATTATGTTACCAAATGGGTAGAGGCCAAGTCATTACTTTCTGCTACTGAAGTATCTGTAGTTAATTTTCTTTTTGAGGATATTTTTACTCGTTTTGGTGTCCCAAGGGAAATTGTTACAGATCAAGGAGCTCAATTCACATCAAGGCTAGTGGAACAAATGGTGGAGAGGTACAAAATCAGACACAAAAAATCTACTTCCTATCATCCACAAGCAAATGGTCAAGTGGAATCCACTAATAAGGTCATTGAAGGGATCCTAACAAAGAATGTTCATTTACATAGAAGAGATTGGGCAGACAGGCTTCCTGAAGCCTTGTGGGCCTATATAACTACATGGAGAAGCACAACAAGCCATACTCCTTATGAAATTGTTTATGGAAAACAAGTTTTGTTTCCCATAGAGTTTTAGATTCAAACTTTTAAAATGGCAGTTCAGCTAGGACTTGATCTAACCGAAGCACAAAAGCACAGATTGGAGCAGATTAATGAACTGGATGAGACCAGACAAGATGCAATCCAAAAAACAAGTATAGTCCAACAACAAAGGACTAGATGGCATGATAAGTACATCAAGGAAAAGAAATTCAAAGAAGGTGACTGGGCCCTCTTGTTTGATTCAAAGTTCAAATATTTTCAAGGTAAATTCCAAACACATTGGCTTGGGCCATATGAAGTTATGAAATTTTTTGACAATGGAGCAATAAAAATCAGGACAATAGATGAAGAGAAGGTCACTTTTCTTGTAAATGGTCATAGATTGAAGCTGTATCATAAGCCACTTTCAAGAGAAGAATTTGTCAAGAGATTCCAGGAAAACAGTGATGTGAAGTTAATGAAGAAGAATTCTTCTTCTTCATCAACTTAATTGAATTTTTTAAATTCAAATAGCTAAAAAAAATAATAATAAAATAAATAAAGTATAAACATGAAAACTAATCACTAATTAGCATGTTTATACAGAAAAGATAAAGTGAAAATCAGAATCCTTCTGACACTTTAGCTTTTCAAATTTGTTCTTTTCCTGCAAGCAGCTATCATAAAATCATAAGTGCAGATCCATTTTATATATCATGTTCCACTTATGATCCATTTCATTCCATCATGTCTCACTTCATTCACTCCATTCATTCATATTTCATTCACTCCATTCATCCATACTTCATTCACTCCATTTCATGGTCCATCTCATTTCCATCTCAGATTTATAAATTTGATCTCTTTCTACAAATTGAGTATTACAAATCATAAGTTGCAGACCATTTTTTATGCCACTTCACATTTGTGATTCATTCCATTCCATTATATTCCACTTCATTCATGCTCCATTCCACCATATTTCATGATCCATGATTAATCCATTTCATACTACACTCCATCCATGTTTCAAATCATTTCATTTCATGTTTCAAAGCTCCTACAGGTATATTCTGCAGCCAGATATTCTGCAGTCAGACATTCTGTAGCCAGCCAGACATTCTGCAGCCAGATATTCTGTAGTCAGACATTCTGTAGCCAGCCAGACATTCTGCAGCCAGATACCCTGCAGGGAACTATCCAGCAACCACTTGTTCAACAGCAAGTTGACCCTGCACACCTATGTGAACAAGCAAAATCAAAGGGATTATGAAGACTAAAGAATCAATGATTTTAAAAGGAATACAAAGCATATTAAAACCAAAAAAATCAAAGGAAAGGCTAAGGTAAAGTTGTGAAATTATTATGATGACAGATTATGAAAGTTATAGTATAGTTAAGTCATGTATGATTCATAAAGATATTTTGATTATTCGTGTTGATCAAGCCTATTAAACCTATCATAAAAACCTTGGACAAAATCCCTTCCATTCTGCCATACCAAACCATCATTTATTAAAAATTAACGGTTAGTACTGAAGTGACCTATTCGGTCACGTCACTAACCCGAAGTATTCAGTGATTATTTTGAATTTCTCACGAGATTTTTCTGTGGTCTTTTCTTTCATGATAGCTCTCAAGCTCATTAATTCGTGTGAATCACCTTCACCGTATTTCAATCATCCCATAACCACTTCATATCATCTTTCCGTAGCTAATTCCTGCTAAACTAAGACGAAGCCATAGGCTTAGAGGCATATTGAAGAAGACAGGAGTTAAGAAAACATGCATCATAAACATTGAAGATGAAGAGACACCAGCTGATAAATGTCCTGATTACCAGTACGAAGAGGATCTTGATGAAGAAACTCCGGAGATAGACCCAGCACAACAACAAATCTATAATTATGTTGACACATTAGAAAGGAGAGCCTCAGAAAGCAGAATAAGAACTCCTAGCCCGCCAGGATCTGCAATTGAAGTACTAAGAAGAGATAAATATGAACTGGAAGTACTTAATAGGCACATAAAAAAGGAAAATGAAATTCTCAGGGAACAAGTCAAGATGAAGACTAACATGAACACAACTCTCTCTCTGCAATTGGAAAAACTGTACAAGGCTAATGAGAAGCTGAAAAAAAAAACAAAAAGTTGAGTAGGGCACTTATAAACCTGAGATTCAAATTGTTCATAAGGAAGCCTAGGAGGTCATTGAACATCAGGCAAAGAAAAAAAAGGAAGTTGGATGTCATAGCAGAAGTTTCAGAATACATGGATTAATTGCATGAGGACATGCAAAAGCTTTGTAGTGGGGGTATGTTGAGCCCCAAATATGTCCTTCTCTTTCACCAAATTTCACTTCATTTCCTTTGTCCTTTATCAGTTGCAGGCTTAAAAGATCAATAGGATTAATTAAATTCACTTTAGGAATGCATATAATGACTGAATTGTAGAAATTTGAATAACTGAGATATTATTCACCGAGATTCTCCTGATCACACACTATTTTAGCTTCATGCATAATACAGAATCTCTTCTACCATTGATCATCACATGCAGAAATAAAATCAATTGCATGCATACATTAAAACCACAAACAATCACACATATGAACACATTATTTAATGGGAAAGCTTAAAGCTGAAAACCCCAACTATCTTTATATTATATGTCATGGAGATCATGTAACAATCATAGTACAAAATCTCTTCACAAGCTCTCATGCACACCCTCAATTGCTACACACTATCAAGCTAGATCTAGCAAAACACATGCTCCAATCTTTTTCCACTTGATAGCCAGCCTCTATTGCGTTATTAATGCTATGGGATGGCTTCATTAAATAGATAAACCACCTGGCTTGAACTGCGCAATCCTCATGGGCTACTCCACCTATCTGTGTGTTGAAAATAGCAACAGTATAGTCACAACTAATAGTTAACCTGCTCTTTCACCTATCTCTGCACTAGTCTCCACTGAAACTGTCCATGCACTGAAGTTAAATGATGCATTCTTTAGTTTATTTATGAGTTTATAATTAGTGAATTAATTTAATAATTAATTCACACCACTCTCACTAATTGTATCAATTAGTTAAACTGAATACAAATAGCTCAACTATGTTTAGATTAGTTAAACTGAATACAACTCCACTAACTTCCTCAATCAACTCCACCAAACTCTGTCACATGAGTTCTAACTAAAGTCTTCATGAAATAGCTCCACATAACCCTCAGGAATAGCGTAATTCCTTCTGTCAGCTGCATGTGCCACTTCTGTGCACTTAACTGAAGTGCTCCAAGAGAATAAGATAATGTTTAGAGTCTAAATATTATTAAGAGCTAATAATATTTGACATATCTATTTTTAGACTAGTAATCTAAAAATAGATTCCGCCCAGTATGTCTAAAAATAGAAGTCCATCTATTTTTTCTGACTTGACCAACCATCCATAAATAGCATCCTGCAACTCAATGAACATGATCCATATGTCTAAAAATAGACTTTGCGCCAAAAATAGCCTGCGGGCCCACTTAGTGAAGGCGACTCCTTTCCACTAAGTTCATCATCTTGTTGCAATCTCAACACTCCCTCTCAACAAGATATGGATTATCTGCAACCCCTTTCCTACCCCTACGGTATTCGAATTTTCTCCTGGTGAGCGCCTTCATCAAGATATCGGCATCTTGATCCTCCGTAGGAATGTATGAAAGTAACATGACCTTCCGCTACACACAATCTCTAATATGATGATACCAGATGTCAATGTGTTTATATCTATCATGAAATATTGGATTAATCGAGACTTTGATGCAACTCTGATTATCAAAATAAATCATAGTAGGATCCAAGTGTGAACCGAACAACCCGACCAGGATCTTTCTCATCCATATAGCCTCGCATGCAGCCAAAATCGTTTCCATATACTTGGCCTCTGCTAAACTGAGTGCCACGGATCTCTGCTTCCTGCTGTACCAAGAAACTGTGGTCAACCCGATACTGAAAATCCCTCCGGATGTGCTCTTTCTGTCCGTTGGGCTCCCTACCCAATTTGCATCTGTGAAGCCACATAGCTTCACCTCATCCGACTGTCTGTACCACAATCCATATCCCGATGTGCCTCTGAGATATCTCAATACATGCTTCCCCGCCTTCCAAAAGAGCTTGGTTGGCTTAACCATAGCTTGTGAAAGTTGGTTAACTGCATAACATATATCAGGCCGTGTATTGACCTCGGGTAGTGTATTGACCGGATACATAAGCAACCCGGCCTTCTAAATGATGGCATCCACTACCTCCGCCCGTAGCATCCTCATATCTCCAACCACCGGGGAAGATGGTATAACGGGCTTGCAGCCATGCATGTTGAAATTCTCTAGTATTTCCCAGGCATACTTACCCTGAGAAAAAAATAGTCCATCAATGCGTTGCCAAATTTCCAATCCCACGAAATAATGAAGGAGGCCCAAGTCCTTCATCTCAAACTCTCTAGCAAGATCCTCCTTGCATGAAAGTATCAACAGCTCATCACCCGTCAGAATAAAATCATCTAAATAAAGTACAATGATCAGCAACTTACCCTCCACCACAATCTGGTATAGGTTAGGATCCGCTTCACTCTTGGAGAATCCAAGTCGGTGAAATAATTTTCTATCCGTGTGTACCAAGCACGAGGTGCTTGTTTCAACCCATACAACACTCTCTTGAGCCTGCACACATGCGACTCACTGCTGAAGATCTCGAAACCTTCGGGCTGCTCTATGTACACCTCCTCCTCAATGACTCCATTGAGGAACGCAGTCTTCACATCCATCTGATGAATGTGCCACCCCATATGCGCTGAGAGAGCAAGAATCGTCCGTATGGAAGAATACCTTGCGACAGGTGCAAAGGTATCCTCATAATCGATCCCCTCTATCTGTGAAAAGCCTCGGGCAACAAATCTTGCCTTATACTTCTCCACACTCCCGTCAGCTGCCTGCTTCACTTTGTAGATCCATCTCGAACCCACCACTGATTTCCCTTCCGGCCTCGGGACAATCTCCCATGCACTGTTTCTGACAATCGAATCATACTCTTCCACCATGGAATCTACCCATGCGGGGTCCTCCATAGCTTCCTCGAAAGAGGATGGCTCTGTCATGATACACTTGCTCATAAGAGCCATGTATCCATTATACCAGTCAGGTGACTGTCTCTGTCTGCGCTGTGATGTAGGTGCTCCTACAACCTTCTCTGCATCTTGAGCCAGTCACTCAGCTTCTGTAGTGCGCTTCCACCCTCTGATGGTTGGCGTTGCTTGAGTGGTCTCTTCCACTCCATGAACCTCATCTTGTGGCTGATCCACATCCTGAGACTCATCCTTAGGAACTAATAACTCCTCATCTGCATGCAAGTGTGGCTCCCTCTCAAGCGAACACTTCATGGCTTTCTCCTCATGAAATTTGATATCTCGTCGCACAACAATCTTGCGACTATCTGGAAAATACACACGATAGTTGTGGGGTGTATCAGTGTACCCCAAAAATATCCCAACCTCTGCAGTCGGCTCCAGCTTCTTCCTGGCATCCTTCGTCACATGAATGTAAACAGGTGAACCAAAAATCCTCAAATGGGAAATATCAGGCCTCTTACCAGAAAATGCCTCCTTGGGTGTACTCATGCCAAGTATCTTGTGAGGACAACGGTTCTGCACATATACTGCAGTATTGCATGCCTCCGCCCACAAGTGAATGGGTAGGCCCTGATCATGCAACATCGCCCGTGCAGCACCCACGATCGTTCTGTTCTTCCGCTCAGCAACCCCGTTCTGCTGTGGGTTATGAGGTGCTATGAGCTCTCTTCGAATTCCTTCTGTGCTGAAAAAGTCCTTGAATTCGCCAGAGATGAATTCACCACCATTGTCGCTCCTAAGAGCCTTCACTTGCTTCCCCGATTCCTTCTCAACCAGCGCCTTGAACTCACAGAACTTTGAGTATGTCTCTCTCTTCTTCTGCATGAAGAAGATCCAGCACTTCCGAGAATAATCATCAACAAAGATCACATAGTACCTGTGCTTTGCTGTCGAAGCTACTGAGAAAGGTCCACACACGTCTGTGTGAATTCTCTCAAGGATCGTCGTGGCGCGACTATCCTTCTCGTGAAAGGTGGATTTCACAAATTTTCCCAAGGTACACCCCTTGCACTGATCTGACTGTGCAAGAGTGCCTTTAGGAAGCCCAGTAGAAATCTGCTGCAGTATCTTCAAAGCTCCATGGTGAAGGTGGCCCAATCTCTGGTGCCACAACTCACCATCATCTCGGCTCACCACTCCTTCTGCCTTGCCTGCCATTGCTGCGCAGCCATCTACCTACAATTGATAAAGGTTCTTAACTCGAACCCCTATCCTTCGGGTCTCACCAGTTGCCTTATTGCGCAGGAAAGCCTTTCCCTCGCTAAAGACAACATCATATCCCTTGTCTTCTAACATCGCCACAGAGATAGGATTCTTCTTCAATCCTAGAACATGCGTCACTTCCTTCAATACGAAGGGTTTACCAAACTCCCTCTCAAAGGAAATGGTACCGATACCAGTCGCACTGTATCTACCATCATCGCCCATCTCGATGTGCATTCCAAGATCTTTCTCATCCAGATCAGTAAACAAATCTCGATATCCTGTCATGTGAAAAGACGCACCACTGTCAAGAAACCACACTGATCCCGTCATACTTGAGACCAAGCATGCGATCAGTGAAAAATACAGCTCAAACTGTGAGGCTAAGACCTCTCCAGCTACAGTCCCAGCATCTTGCTTATTTTTCTTCTTCTATGGACAATTTGTGGTGTAATGTCCATGTTGGTGATAGTGAAAGCACTTCACCTTGGACATGTCCTGCTTCTTGCCTTTCGCACTGGAATGAGAAGCTTTCTTGCTCTTCCCCTTCTTTTCTTTGGCAGCCAAAGCACAATTCTCTTCATCAGAGTTCTTTTATGAAGATCCATCCCTGGTACTCTACCTTATCTCCTCTTGCACAAGATCCGACCAAAGTCGCTCCCATCCTGGAAATTTCTCCCAACCATTGACAGAGTCCTGATAGGAATGCCAACTCTTCGGAAGGCCTAGGAGAGCCAAGCTCACCAAATCCTCATCATCAACAGTAACCCCCACACTTCCCAGCTCATCCCTGCATTGGATGAACTTCGTGAGGTACTTGGGCATACTATTTCCTTTCTCCATCTTTATGTTCCTGAGTTTATCCTTGAGCGCCAACTTCCTCTGGTTGCTCTTGCTTTGGAATAAATCTGTCAAATATTTCCACATCAAGAATGGAGAAGCCTTACCATTAAGGCTGGATACTATGTGATCCTTCACACCTTCCAACAGAATCCTTCGACACTTTGCTGTCTTCTTTTGCCATGCGTCAAGTACGAAAACATCACTAGAAGTAGGCTTTGGAATTTCTGCATCTATGAACTCCTTCAACCCATTTTCATCCAACACCACCTCCATCCTGTCCTTCCATTAAATATAATTCGAGCTTCCCTCAAGGGCATACTCCAATCGCAATCCGTTGAAAGACATCTCAACTTCGACACCAAGAAAACACTGCTGCAAATTCGAATTCCACCAGCACAAAACTCAACCGCTTCAATGTTTTGCAATTGCTCCAATGATCAATATTCCTCTGATACCATGTAGAAATTTGAATAACTAAGATATTATTCACCGAGATTCTCCTAATCACACACTATTTTAGCTTCATGCATAATACAAAATCTCTTCTACCATTGATCATCACATGAGGAAATAAAATCAATTGCATGCATACATTAAAACCACAAACAATCACACATATGAACACAGTATTTAATGGGAAAGCTTAAAGTTGAAAACCCCAACTATTTGTATATTATATTTCATGGAGATCATGTAACAATCATAGTACAAAATCTCCTCACAAGCTCTCATGCACACCCTCAATTGCTACACACTATCAAGCTAGATCTAGCAAAACACATGCTCCAATCTTTTTCCACTTGATAGCCAGCCTCTATTGCGTTATTAATGCTATGGGATGGCTTCATTAAATAGATAAACCACCTGGCTTGAACTGCGCAATCCTCATGGGATACTCCACCTATCTGTGTGTTGCAAATAGAAACAGTATAGTCACAACTGATAGTTAACTTGCTCTTTCACCTATCTCTGCACTGGTCTCCACTGAAACTGTCCATGCACTGAAGTTAACTGATGCATTCTTTAGTTGATTTATGAGTTTATAATTAGTGAATTAATTAATAATTAATTCACACCACTCTCACTAATTGTATCAATTAGTTAAAATGAATACAAATAGCTCAACTATGTTTAGATTAGTTAAACTGAATACAACTCCACTAACTTCCTCAATCAACTCCACCAAACTCTGTCACATGAGTTCTAACTGAAGTATCCATGCAATAGCTCCACATAACCCTCGGGAATAGCGTAATTCCTTCTGTCAGCTCCTATGCCACATCTGTGCACTTAACTGAAGTGCTCCAAGAGAATAAGATAATGTTTATAGTCCAAATATTATTAAGAGCTAATAATATTAGACATATCTATTTTTAGACTGGCAATCTAAAAATAGATTCCGCCCAATATGTCTAAAAATAGAAGTCCATCTATTTTTTCCGACTTGACCAACCATCCATAAATAACATCCTGCAACTCATAGAACATGATCCATATGTCTAAAAATAGACTTTGCGCCAAAAATAGCCTGCGGGCCCACTTAGTGAAGGCGACTCCTTTCCACTAAGCTCATCATCTTGTTGCAATCTCAACATGAATTGCTATATTTTCGCGGTTTTGTTGTTGTAGTAATTTTTTACTAGACTCAGCTACAGAATGCAGCCATTCTGTAGCCAGTGGCCTATTCCGCAGCTATCTTCATGTTCACACAGGTTATAGGTGTCACTTAGAGGAAAAATGCATATGGTTGAATTCCAGACCTCATCTACATCATTCCTTGCCCTATATGAAGTTTGAGCAAAAATCTCCAAGTGGTTATGCACGTGGAAGAAATCAAAACTAAGAGGTAGACTTCTACCGGGACAAGAACTCTACAGATGTCTTCAACAAGAGTACGAGGCTTCCACAAGAGTTCTAATTTGATTTTAATTGGGAAAGACACTTATCCCTATTTCTTCTCAAGGGTAGTTATGTATTTCTCTTATAAGAATGACTTGGGAGACTGAGAGATAGTTAGCTAGATTTATTTTTTATTGTTAAGATTTTCCAAGACCGTAATACTCTGTTTTTGAAGCATTCTCCTTTAATGAAAGAAGAGCAACTTTAATACATGATCTGAGGAAATATTGAGTAGATTCGTGTGCTAATCCGGTGGTAGAGGGCCCCTACTGCCCGATAAGCTTTGTGCATATTGTTTAGATAAGTAACTTTAGCTCTGTTTCATTCCTAATTTAAGCAGTTTTTTGAACTTTATGTTTTATGCTCACTTACATTGGATGTTACAGCTAGTCTTGTTCTTATGAATTGTTCCAAAATATCACTAACATTGAATGAGATATAGCTGTAGTATTTTAGAGATTAGTTTCATTTTAGTTCAGTTGTAATACTCCGGAGGTTAATAGCACTCTAGTTCAGTTCTGTTCACTGTATTTCAAGTTTGATTGATTGCATTCTAGTTCTGTTCTGTTTAATGTATTTTAAGTTTTATTAGTTAGTTATATTCTAGTTCTGTTCCATTAGAATTCAAGGCCTTCATTATTTACAAACTTCTCTTGTTATTAATTTCTGTTAATACATCATTATCATAGGAACAAGAATTGGTAATGTCATTTTTAAGTCTTGATTGTTCCGCAATTTCTCATAATTTTACAAACTGCCTCTTTCCAAAAATATTCCAAAAGATTTCTAACCTTTGAATGAGGTTTAATAGTGACATTTTGAGTTGTAGAATGGACTAATTTTAGTGTCATAAGTTAATTTAGAGTAGGGTTTCTTAATATGTTACAGATAATCTTTTCCAAATGTGTTCCAACAAATTTCTAACCATGGATGAGATTTTCTCTGTGATATTGTAGGTTGTTGTTTACTTAGAAGAACTTCATTGCATTAAACTCATCCTTTTCTCAAGTTGTTCCAATATACTTATAATGAATGAATTGGACTGAGTTCATGTTATGAGTTATTTTTCTTGTCAAGTTTTGCATTTTCTATTCTTAGGTGCCATACATAGTTTAGAATAGCCTTTGCTCTGCTTTAGTGTGACCAATAACTTCTCTTTGTTAAACACTTAGTTCTTTTCCTCTTAGCATAAAAACACAAAAACAAAAACGCTAGAAAAACACTAAACACAATGAAGTAGGAAGCAGATACCTAGGCATATATAGTGCACTTCACTTCAACAGTTTACTAGCCCTGGTTGACAATTTATGACATCAATTTAGGAACACTAAGTTGAGCAGACAGATGGCAGAGATTGATCTTCATAAGATTCAGAGTGACCTTGACACAGTGATGAAGATTATGTAGGCCAAAGAAGGAGAAGTCAATAAGTATAATCATATTTCCAGATAGCTTATGTTGAAATCAAGAACCTTAAAGAAAAACTGAAAGGAAGCATAACTTTGATTCAAGTGAAGGATATTGTGTGGAGTGAAATCATTGAATTCATGAAATCAGCTTGGGAGTCCTTGATTATAGTGTCAGAGGAAAAGAGCATAGTCAGAGATTTACATGAACTTGTTCTGGTTGGCAAACAGAAGACTCTTAACAGAACTTTATGGGCAAAGAAATTCATTGATTTTATCAATTCGAAGACAGATCAGGAGCTGGAGGAAAATGAAATCAAAGATAGAACATTGTGTATTCTAGAGATAAATAAGTTGATTGTGAAAAATGCTTGCAGAAATTCGACAGAGAAGAAATTGACATAAATCAAACACGCTATAAATAGATTTGATAATGTATTTGAAAAAAGGACTAGAGTGGGGCTACCATCATGCTGGGATCTGAAAGGCAGTCTTCTATCATAGGATTCATATGAACCTCTATTAGTGATAGCAAAGAGCAAGATTAATAATACCCATGAGAAAACTGCAATCTTGAAAGGAGCTACAGTTGTCAATTTATTGCAGAGGCATTTTCAATTATTATGGATGGTAAAGACTATGTTCACAGAAAGGCCCACTTTCAACAGGATCACTGCTTTCAGATTAGAATATCTCAAGTTGGGCAATTCTCCTAAAGCCAACATTGAAATTTGGAAAAAGTGCAAAGCATGGATGACTGATTCACCGAGTGATACCTCAGCACCTCAGAAGGACACATCAACACATTTTGGAAACACAGTGACAACCAATCAAATCCAGATCCAACAAATAGATTGGTGCTTTTAGTTTTATTTATATTTTTTGTTAAAAGATCGATGTTGTAATGAAGTATTTAATTGCAATGTAATAGTTAGTTTACACAGTTCTAGGTAGTTTGAGTAGTTATAAGAAGTTCCAGCAGTTACAAACTGATTTTGTATGTATTTAAACAAATAAGAAGGAAAGAGGAGGGTTCCGAGTTTTGGACCTCTGGATGACTGCAAATTTTGTACTTAATTTTTTGAGAAATTAATGAAAGAAGATCAATTTTCCTGCATCTGTTGATGTTGATTTCTCTTTCCAATTTCATTCTGTGTTTATTCTTCTTTGAATGAACTGAAGTAAAGTAGTTGTTGGTCTCTTTATTATGCATGTAAGTAAGAGTTAAATAACCTTAATATGCGCTCCTTCACTCCAACTATTCTTTTTACATAAAGTTATTCTGAAGTTTAAAGTGATAGATTTTGTTTTTCAGCGTATCATTTAGAGTTTCCCTTTCAGTTCTTCTTTTCACTCAAATACCAGCAGTTAATGGCATTTTGAAGTCTTTCATTATATCATATTATTGAGGGTATTAAAGAATTAATTTCCAAAGGTATTAAAAAAGGACCATCTGATATTATAAGTTTTGTGACATATATTTCTAAAATGTCTTAAGCACTGATTCCTTACCACATCCAAGGGATTGTCTCTTAAGATACAACATTTTTTGGCACCGTTGTCGAGGAAGAAGAAGCGAAGTTCATTTTCCTTGGGTTTTTTATGCTATTTCCTCTGGTTGTTTAGTGAGGAGGAAATATTCAACTGTCTCTGTTATTTTCAGAATTCTGGCTTTCAAAAGGCCTCACACGAGGTCAGATACCTTGTAGTATAAATTTTCTACTTTGTCAGATCCAGAAATTTTGGTTTCTAAAAAGGATCAGAAACCAAAAACCCCTTCAACACCTGATCCTACATTATCTGCTCCTGGCAGCAGTTCTCATAAACCTTTGTTTGAAGATATCTCTAAGGAACATCCTTTCTTGGAACAAGATTCACCTTTCACACCCATTCATTTTCAAGAACCTACGTTGGAAGAGCATTCCTTTGAGCTTGTTTCTTTTACCTTTACACAAGCTCAACAAACTATAGTTTCTATTTCCTATGCCATTTTTCATCAACCCACTCCCATATTAGTTTTCTCTCCACCTTCATTCACTTTCACAGTAGGTTCATCAACTTCGTCCACCCAAGGAGCTATTAATCAAGGTGTAAATATGGCAGCACCAACTTTCTTGATGAATAGATATGCACCACTTAATCTTCCATAACCAATGAATGCCATGCCTCAAGAATATCTTAAATTAATTCCTCGTTTCATTGGAGAAGATGAAGTAATTGTTGAACAACATTTACCCTTGTTTTGCAATTTTTTCTGAAAATTTAAATGTAGAACATCTTGATGTTGTAATGAGAATTTTTGTGCAGTCTCTAAATGGAGAGGCTAGAAAATGGTTCAAAGGTTTACCAAATGGTTCAATTAATAACTGGGAAGAGCTAGAAAACCAATTCACTCAGAGATGGGGAGAGAAGAGAGATCATGGTTATTCATTAACATAATTTAATGCAATTAAAAGAAAGCCTAATGAGAACATTTCCGAGTTTCTTAAGAGATTCAACAAATTGTACAATAGTTTACTTGTAGAGATGAAGCCCCCTCTTGTTGGAGCGAAGGTATTTTTTGCTGGGGATTTTGAAGTTGATTTCAGTTTTACACTTAGAGAGAGGATATCTCCTACTCTTAAGAAAATATAGACAAATTCTTTAGAAATTGAAGCTAATATGATTGCAGCTGGGAAAATAAAAGAAAAGTAGTCAGTTCAAGAGAAGGGAAAAGCAAAAGAAGAATCACCACAAGATCAAAGAATTTATGATATGACAAAGGTGATAAAAAAATTGTCAAACAAGCTAGTAAAGATGGAATTGGAAAGTAAAAACTCCCAAAGACCGGTACAAGAAAATAGAGGAGGATTTAATCCTCAATTCAAAAAACAACCCCTACAAATTTTATAGAGGGACGGAAGAGATCAAGACCAAGTTCAAGCACCATTGTATATAGAAGAAGCACCTGGACAGTCAGTAGAAGATGACCAAAAAGAAGCTGAAGATCGAATATCTGTTATGTACACGAGAGAAGATGAAGAAGAGGAATATTGTGAAGGAGAATATGTTGAAGTTGAAGTGTCTTTTGATTAAGATGAGATGGATGAATACTGTAGGAAATTTACAGATTTCATGCAAGTTGAGTTACATAAAAAGTATGATTTAAGATCTAGAAAGAGATAGAGGGTGCAAGATGATGAAGGTGAACAAAAAGATTCTATTCCTTATCAAATGGCGACTCCACAACAAAAGAACTCAGTAAAACAAGCAGATAAAGGGAAACAACCTATGAATCTAGTAGATAGAAAAAAAGTGCAATTGACTGAATCTTCCCAAAACAGGTCTGCTGATACTAATATTTTGGAGAAGGTCGTTCCTGTGCCTAGACAAACTTTAAATCCTAGAAAGAATGAAGAAGAACTCGAGAAGAATGTTAAGCAAATACAAGTTTTCAATTTATCAGAGGAGTCGGATAAGGTCAAGATTTGGGTGCCTCTTCTGGAATCAGGTAAGACACTAGGTTATAAAAAAATAAATTTCAGAATTCATTAATCTATCATAGATTGAAGATATAGGTCATACTTTGAACTTTCAAGAAGAAAAACCAGTAGTCACTTTTGGTCCTCACGTAGAATAAGTGGATTCTTTTGTTCCTCCGTTTTACATTTCATTTCCCCTTCATGATTTTACTCTCCATAATTGTATGTTGGATTCAGGTGATTCTCACAATCTTATGCCATTGTCTGTCATGAAAGAGTTGAATTTGAAAATTACTAAACCTTACAGGGACTTGTACTCATTTGATTCCAAGAGGGTGAAATGTGTTGGGCTAATTAAAGATATGGTAGTATCTTTGGCACATATTCCAGCAAAAAGTATTGTTATGGATGTAGTGGTTTCTGACATTCCAACCAGATTTGGAATGCTTTTGTCAAGATCTTGGGGAGAAAAGTTGGGAGGATTTTAAAATTAGATTTCACTTATGCTATCATTCTTGTTTTCAATGGGGAATAAAGTAGATTGTACAAGGAAACAAGGTTTCTGAAAACCACCACAAAGAAAGATGCAGGTAATTTCCCCATTTATATTCAGGAAAAATAAGACCTTTCATGTATTATGTTGCATGAAGATGCATAATTTGCTAAAGACACAGAGAAGCAGCTCTCTTAAGAAATTGTACATAATGAGCATTCAAAGAAGATTTGGAAATGCTATTTTGATGGTGCCTACTCCAAGGATGGCACAGGAGCTGGATTCTTATTGGTATCTCCAAAAGGTAACCTCATGCCTTTTTCTTTTAAGTTAGAATTTTATTCAGGGAATAATGTAGCTAAGTATGAGGCCTTGATCTTAAGCCTTAAAACTACTAAACAAATGGGAATTCAGTGTATTTCCATTTTTGGTGATTCTGAATTAATTATAACACATATTAAAAATATTTTTCAAACCAAGCATCCGAGGTTAAGATCATATACGAATGAAGTTTGGGATATGATTGAGAACTATTTTGAAGCCTTCAATATTCTATTTATTCCGAGGGATGAGAATAGGTTGGAAGATTCATTAGCAGTTGCAGCTAGCACCTTCAAGCCACCTATGAATCCAAGATTAAGGTATGAGATTGAAATTAGACACAGACCCTCTATTCCTAACAATTTGAAACATTGGTAGGCATTTGAAGATGATGAGAAGAAAAATCATTTCTTGACAATGATTGAAAATTTTGAAGATCCTGAGATAGATCAAGAAGAAGAAAAAACATAGCAGAAAGTAGAGATAAAAAATCTTAAGCAGTCAATAGGTGAGCATAAAATTATCCAATTGAAAGATAATGTACTTCCTAAAGGATTAGTTCCCCTTGAAATATTATTTGATTCTAATGATGTTGTTGTTAATTCAAATAAAATACATCAAGAGGGAGATATGGAAGGCTGTAATTTGGGAACCCAACAAGAGCCAAAGATGGTGAAATTAATCAAAGGCGTTCCTAAAAATTATAAATAAAGGTACATTGATCTTTTTAAGAATTATATGGATGTGTTTTCTTTATCGTATGAGGACTTGAAAACGTATTATAAAAGCATAATACAACCTAAGATCCCATTGAAGGAAGGGATCAAACCACAAAAAAAAAATCTCAGATAGATTAATCCATTACTTTTAGCAAGCAAAAATCATAGTCCCTCTTAGATATTCAGATTAGTTTTCTAATATGGCTCCTACGAGGAAGAAAAATGGAGAGATAAGATTGTGTGTGGACTTCAATAATTTGAACAGAGCATCTCTAAAGGATAATTATCCTTTGCCGAAAATGGATTATGTCTTACAAAAAGTGACAGGAGCTTACATGATCTGAATGGTTGATGGATTCTCTGGGTATAATCAGGTGGCAGTTGAAAAAGAATATCAGAAGGAGACACATTTCATAACCCCTTGGGGCACCTTCATGTTTGCAAGAATGCCATTTGTTCTTATGAATGTAGGTGCAACATTTCAGAGGGTCATGGACATAACATTTGTTGGTGAAAAATATGTGATTATATATTTGAATGATGTAACTGTTTTCTCGGGGTCAGATGATGAACACTTGGACCATTTACAAAAGACCTTTCAAAAGTGCAGAAAGTTTGGTCTGTCATTAAATCCCAAGAAATCTTTATTTTCCTTAGAAGGTAAATTATTAGGTCACATAGTTTCAAAACAAGGAGTAAAGATTGATCCTGCAAGGGTGGAAGCAGTTCAGACAATTCCTTTACCCAGAAGCAAGAAAGATATTCAGATATTTTTGGGAAAAATAAACTTTCTAAGGAGGTTTGTGCCAAATTATGCCGAGATTGTGAGAAATATAATAGACATGTTGAAGAAAAATGCATAAGTAAGATGGGATAAGGAAGAAAGAGAAGCATTTTCTAGAATAAAGGAAGCACTACAGGAAGCTCCAGTTCTAATTAGTCCACATTATCAAAAATCCTTTTAGATATTTTCATTTTCATCCCCCACTACTATTGTTGCTTTGTTTTTGCAGAAAAATGAGGATAGTAAGGAGCAGCCAGTGGCATTTTTCAGCAAATTTCTCAGAGATGCTGAGCTCAAGTATAACATTTTGGAGAAACAAGTGTATGCATTGGTCAAAGCACTCAAAGCCTTCATGACTTATGTGTTACAATCCTAGATAACTGCTTATGTCCCTAATTCTACTGTTAAAGATGTGTTGGTTCAAAGTGATGTTGAAGGAAAAAGAGGAAAATGGATAGCGAAAATCCATGTGTATGCTTTTGGACATTAAGCCCACCAAGTTAGTCAAGGGACATGGTTTAGCAAAGTTGTTGACAAAAACAAATTTTCAAGCATTGGGAATTAATCTATTGGCACCAGTGGATGGAGTTGTCAATGAAGAAGGTCAGAGTAAGTCAAAAACAGGTATTCAATACAATTTTTAGTGTTCAGATTGGTATAAATATATTGTTCATTACCTATGTTTATTTTCTTGTCTAACCTCACTAAATAGAACGAAATAAAAAGCTCTCAAGCTCAAATCTCAGCCATATGTTTTAGTGGAAGCAAAGCTATACTAGAAAGATCTAGCTGGTATTTTGCTGTTGTGTTTAACTGAAGGTGAGTCCATTGCAATTATCAAGGAATATCATGAAAGTCTATGTGGAGGGAATTATAGTTGGAAAGTCACAACCCATAAAATCCTTAAGTCAGGTTTCTATTGACCCATCCTATTTGTAGATGTATATAGATTGGTCAGAAGTTGTCAAAAATTTCAGTTGTTTGCTAAGAAGAAAATACTTGCTCCATTACCTCTTATCCTTGTATTTTTAGAGGAGCCCTTCAGGTAGTGGGGCCTGGATTTTATTAGAGAGATCAATCCACCATCAAGTGGAAAGTTTAAGTGGATTGTAACTGCCACTGATTAATTCACGAAGTGGGTCAAAGCAATACCTGCCAAAAAGGCAAATGATCAAGTGGTGATGAAGTTTCTGGAGGAGAACATTTTCAGCAGATTTGGATGTCCGGTCAAGATTGTAACTGATAATGCTCAAGTACTTAATTCAACTCAATTCATTAATTTCTATCAAAAATATAATGTAATTTTATCACATTCCACATCATATCATCCACAAGGGAATGGGTTGGCAGAGTCTTCAAACAAGACCTTGGTTAGGATTTTGAAGAAGACAATCACTGAAAATTAGAAATACTGGGATTCAAAGTTGAAGTTTTCTCTTTGGGAAGTTTGAGTAACTATCAAGAGGTCTACTAGCAAGTCTCCTTATGAGTTGGTTTATGGAACTCAGGCATTGTTTCCTACTTAGTTGGCCAAACCAGTGATTGCTTACCTTCAAGAAGCTTAGGAAGAACCTAATGCTCTAGTGAGAATAATGAACAATGTGATTGAGTCAAGTGAGAATAGAAACAAAGTTAGAGACAACTTGATTACCTATCAGGAAAAAATGAAGTCTATTTTTGACAGAAAAGCAAAATAAATCCTCTTCCAAGCAGGAGATTTAGTGTTAAGATGGGACACCAGGAGAGAAGATAAGGGGAAGCACGGAAAGTTTGGCCCTCTTTGTTATGGTCCATACAGAGTTACTGAAGCTAGGTCAAACAACACTTTCATCCTATAAGATATAGATGGAGAATATTTGCAGCTCCCTATGAATGGGCAGTATTAAAGCATTATTTCCAGCACTAAAATACAACATTTCATCATTGTAAATACTAGACTGTCCATTGTTGATATCACCAAAAAAAATTTGACTCCACGCTCGAGGTGAAGGCACTAATATGTAGTTCTTAGTGTTTCGTGGCAAAAAACACTATCCCTAGGTGGAGCCAGATGTCGTGGCTCATTTGCATTTTCGTATATTATATTTTTCAAAATACAAAAAAGCATATATTTAGAAAATAAGACAAAATTTAATCTTTCATATGCCAGGAAACAATTTTATTTTTGTATGTCGGTCGATTAATTCGTTGTTCAAAAGTGTGAAGGTGGGACCGACTGTTGGATTAACTCCCATGCTAATCATCAGGTGGGATTTAAATAAATAAAGGTTAATCTCAGATCAACGGAAACCCACGGGCACAAACAACCCACAAGTTATCGACGTTGGTGCCTTTGCAGTTGACTCCACCAGAAGTCCGTTGACCACAGATCTACGACTCACGATGACTGCCGGGGCAGACCCCCGATGGATGTACCATACCCCAGAGCACTCCTGCAGTGTCGTAAGTAGCCCACGATAGAGACCGCACATGCCGCTAGCTAGAAGAAAACTCATCTGTCACATCATATTTATGTTACTCGTCCACTCAAGCATTGAATTAGCATTGATGATTCAAAATTATGTGCCATATATATAAGGTGTTGGAGTTCTTCTTTTCTCCTTATTTATTTTCATTCCCAATTGTCCAAGAAGTTATCATTCACTTACCTTGCGGTTAATTATTCGTCACCCCGAGATAATCCATGGGTAAACAATCGTCTTTTTTTGGATATTCTAGCCATATGCCTCTCATGGACACTTAGCAAGATGTTAAAGATACCATGTGCACTATTGAGCATTTACCATTCTACCAAAAAATTCTTCTGAATGAGAAAAGTTCCCCCATTTATTCAGCCATGTTCAATTCCGGTGTTTTGTCTACATGTGTTCCTAAAACCCATCTTTTTCCTGAATTTGTGTATTGGTTAGTGTTTGCATTGTACCATGGAAAATGTTTTGTGATGAATTATTTAGGGGAGAATGTTCTTCAAGTCACAACTCAGTTAGTCCCTTAAGCCCTTTGTTATCCTGAGTCTGAATCTTATGTCCAGTTCACTGAAGAATCAATGGCAGTAGAGGTAGCAGAGGTAGAGAATGAAAAGGAAAGTTTTTTATAGCAGCTATTGTAGAAAGAGGAAGATATTTCTAAATTAAAGGAGTCAGTACTTAACTTGCAAAGTCAAAATGAATATCATTCTTGCACCATAGTCATGTCATCTGAAACTAATGATCCAATGACAAGATTTTCCCAATTGAGCACAGAGTTAAAGAAGGTAGAGATTGATCTTAAGAGGAATCAGAGTGACCTTGACACAACGATGAAGATTATGCAAGCCAAAGAAGGAGAAGTCAATACGTGTAAATCAGATTTCCAGACATCTTATGATGAAATCAAGAATCTTAAATAAAAACTGAAAGGAAACATAAATTTGATTCAAGCGAAGGATATTGTGTGGAATGAAATCATTGAAGTCATGAAAATAACTTGGGGGTCCTTGATTATAGTGTCAGAGGAAAAGAGCATAGTCAGAGATTTATAGGAAATTGTTCTGGCTGAAAAATAGAAGACTCTTAACAAAGATTTATGGGCAAATAAATTCATTGATTTTATCAATTCCAGGATAGATCAGGAGCTGGAGGAAAATGAAATCAAATATAGAACATTGTGTGTTCTAGAGATAAATAAGTTGATTGTGAAAAATGCTTGTAGGAAGTTGGCGGAGAAGAAATTGATAGAAATCAAATAGGTTGTAAACATATTTAATAATATATTCGACAAAAGGACTAGAGTAGGGCCGCCATCATGCCGGGATCTGAAAGGAAATGTTCTATCATGGGATTCATATGAACCTCTATTAGTGATAGCAAAAATCAAGATTGATAATACCCATGAGAAAACTGCAATCTTGAATGGAGCTACGGTTGTCAATTTCTTACAAAGGCATTTTCAATTATTATGGATGGTAGAGAATTTGTTCACAGAAAGGCCCAAATTCAATAGGATCACTACCTCCATACTAGAATATCACAAGTTGGTCAATTCTCCTAAAGCCAACATTGAAATCTGGAAAAAGTGCAGAGCATGGATGACTGATTCACTGGGTGACACCTTAACACCTCAAAAGGACACATCAGCAAATCAAGGAAATACAGTGACAACCAATCAAATATAGATCCAAAAAATAGATTGATGCTTTTAATTTTATTTATCTTTTTTGTTTACAGATCGATGTTGTAATGAAGTATTTAATTGCAATGTAATAGGTAGTTTATACAGTTCTAGTTAGTTTGAGTAGTTATAAGAAGTTCAAGAAATTACAAACTACTTTTGTATGTTTTTAAACAAATGGGAAAGAAAGAGGAGGGTTTCAAGCTTTGGACCTCTAGATGACTGAAAATTTGTACTTAATTTTCTGAGAAATTAATGTAAGAAGATCAATTTTCCTGCATCTGTTGATGTTGATTTGTCTTTCCAATTTCATTCTGTGTTTATTCTTCTTTGAATGAAGTGAAGTAAAGTAGCTACCAGTCTCTTTATTACACCTGTAAGTAAGAGTTAAATAACCTTAATATGTGATCCTTCACTCCAACTATTATTTCTACATAAAGTTCTTCTGAAGCTTAAAGTGATAGATTCTATTTTTCAGCATATCATTTTGAGTTTCCCTTCTAGTTCTTCTTTTCACTCAGATATCAACAATTAATAGCATTGTGAATTCTTTTATTATATTAGATTATTGAGGGTATTAAAGAATTAATTTCCAAAGGTATTAAACAAAGACCATTTGATCTTATAATTTTTGTGACATATATTTATAAAATGTCTTAAGCACTGATTCCTTACCACAACCAAGGGATTGTCTCTTAAGATATAAAAAAACCCATAAAGCAAGTACAAATATACATTTTATTATCTTTGTCTTACATAAAATACATAATTACATAGTCAATATGAAGATCGACCTAGTTACACTTTTCATCACTCCCTCTTAACTAGGGAGGTATTCATACAGGTACATGGTCACTTTTAAACTGAAGAATCTCATAAGAAGAATCTGATTGGTAATCATATATGTCTAGCATTATATCAACCAACATTGTCCTAGTGCAAGGCCTTGACTTACAGCCCCATCTCTCAATGAGACAACGGGCTATGATGTTGGCAAGAAACATGACTAATAGACACCATATTCATTGTCTCTCCAAGGTACATACCCTACCTAGGTTTTCCCAAAGTATGACCTTCTTGGAATATTATTCTCTTAGGTAGCCAACCCTCAAATAATATCGGTCCTTGACTACTCTTATCTTGAATCCCCTATCTCATTCTCAAAGAGTGTCAAATGCCAGATGATTATCCAATCCTCCATTCTGTCTTCTAGGTGAAGACCAGAATGATGTGTCTATCCATTCTCTTCACATGGCCTTCACTAAGACTTACAGCTGTTAGTCCTGGTCTAGTGGATGGCACATGTAATAGAGAATCACATACATCACTCCCTCTCAACAGAGGAAGGACATAATTCAAGTTTCTTCCAAGCAAGAAACTTGACACTAGGCTCCCTCTTAACCAGGGTCCTGTAGTAGCAATCCAACTACTAATGAATAATTCCTCCCATAGATGTCATGGATTTCGATACTGAGCAATCTTCAACTTTTGGCTTCATAGGGCACATATCATCCATCAATTTCAGCCACAAGTCATGTCCACTATCATAAAGTGATTCATTAGTCTTTCTTATCTGGTACACCGTTATTCCATGCTACTTTCCTTCAAATAATCTCCAAGGATCATACATCCTTTACCATGATTAGCATCCCTACACAAATTTATCCAGATAAACATATACATATGAACCTTTAAAAAAAAAAAAGTTACCTCAATGATGATATTTCACCATGACATCTTCCTGTAGGCATCATCATCCTTTATTGAGATTGACACATCTGCTAATGATATCTTTTGTCAAGGGTATTCTTCTTTATCATACTTTTGTTAGAGTCTACATATCCTCCCAGGATATCTTCTAGTCACATCTTCTTGGTTTCTAGATGATAACTTCCTCTTGACATGGTTTCACTTCATGATCTCTTCCTTTCTGCACATTCTTTATTTCCAAGAGCTTACAAAATTTCTAGTTCCTCAATCATGTACAACCACCTCATATTCCATGAGGATATATTATGTTGATTTCATCTGTTAGTGCACCGAGAGATCCTCCTTCATATATCATACTTCTAAATATGGAAGTATATTACCTGCAACCATATGACATGACTTAACATCATCCAGTGTTAGCATATAAATATATACATATCTCATACCTTTTTCATTTAAGTCATCCTGTAGCAGATTTACTAGAATGAAGATCTTCATTCCCTTGACCTGATTTATTCATATGTCATCACATCCCATAATTATGTTTCCATGATGACCCTTGATCTTGATGACTGCCTTCCATAAAAATTGTTATCAAAGAGGTTTTCCCTGGAGCTGCTACACCAAGAGCTCCTACCGTGCTTTTATCATGATGCTATAATATACATTGCTTCCTATCATACTATTTTAAAATCAATAGAATTCACTTAAAGGAGAAGATGCTCCTAATCATAGTCTAGATCCCTTGCTTCTTCTTTCTTAGATTTCTTTACATCATGTTCTTCTATTATATCTGAGACATGATTGGGCTTCTTCCTTTTTCCTCTTGTCCTTTCTAAATTTAGGACAATATCGTTTATAATGCCCAATATCATTACATCCAAAGCATCGTGATTTGTCCACATTTCTCTTTGTTCACTTCCTGTACCTCTATTGCTAGTGTGATTAAGTAGGGATAACTTAATGGAAACCTAATGACACCACTAATATTCCAGTAACATGGAATATAAGAACCCGTGAAAGGTAAAATGTTTCAATGTGATTTTCAAATGCAAATGTGAAGGTATAATGTTTAACATTATGATATGCAATATTTATGCATTAAAAATATAGAAAATTGTATGTTGATTATTAAGTGGAAAATTTGAGATGAATACCACCTGTATGACATGATATGTTAGTTATGATTTCATATCAAATTTACTTTTATAGACTATGGGGCCCATGTTGAATATCAAATATGAATGAATGATGTACATAAATGTTCCTTTGCTTTATTTTTAATGTGCATATGGTCAGTTATGTAAATTGTAATGGGAAAAGTTGCTAAAAGAGAATTTCACATCCCAAGTAGTTATAATATAGTTGGGAAAGGCCCAAAAGGGCTAGGGGAGAGGTATTTTCTTACCTGGATTTCCTTTCCCTAGAGATATATGATCTTAGTAAGTTAAAAAAATTGGCCAAAATGGTGAGAAGGATGAGCCCGAGGAAACCTTGTTGGTTTTGGAGCCTGTTGGAGGAGGCCCAATAGTGTTATATATTGAGCTAAAATTCCTCAATACAGGACGTTATCAGAGGAATGAGAAGGTCACTGCCAAAAGAAATCCTATGTTAGAATAAGTATGGTAACTGTTAGGGAATTGTATTAGATGTGAAATTAGCTCAACTGGTTAGTGGAAACCAGTTCTCATTGATTAGGAGGATCACTCTTTTTCCTGATGTGGTTTTCTTGGAAAAATAAGTTAACTAACCACAAAAGTGACGTGTTAAAATGAAATTTTTGTATGATTGTGTAATAATTTATGTACATCTTAACAGGAAAGGAGCATAGCACTCGGGGAGGAAATACTGGAAGTGTAGTTACTCTATCATATTACTAGTTTTGTGGATGTCTTTACTAGGGGCTAAGACAATATGCACTTTGTGAAATTATGAATACTTTGAAAATTTCGATGATTAAAAAGCTAGGTTCTCTCTAAGTACTTGCAAAATTACTATGATAATGATTGATAGTTAAAGTATTGTGAATATCATTTGATTGAAAATGTTGTGATTAATGTGATTATGTTGGATATCTTGGTCATATGGTACGAAGTGTTTGCCATGGGAAGAATCCCCATTTGGTTGTTCTAAGATAGATGTCATGATCGAAAGATGATCTAAAAAGCAGAGTGCGAGAGAAAAAAAAAACATTTTAGATGAAATACAAAGTTCCAGTGAGAGATAAAATATGGGAAAACATGTAATGGTGATGAAAATAAGAATAAATGAAGACCAAGGATGGTGTTATATTTAAGGGTGGATATATAATATCCATATATAAATTTCTATTTACAAATATTATTATTTAATTACCATTTTAACAAAACAGTTGGTCATCTAGAACCATTGTCAATTAGTTGGTAACTAATATGAATCAAACAAAGAAAATGATTCACGTATAGTGTGGGAAGGTGAAGGATTGGTAAGGGTTTCATCCTTCAATGATTATAGGTTACTATGGGTATTTCCCCTTCTTCACATTATATATTCCACTCTACACTGTTAAACGATATGTTTGACTTGTTTTCAAATTTGAATTAGTGCATTAATGTTTGTAAAGTTAAGGGTAAATGTCCGTTTAGAGTGGCGTGATGGATGTTATTTGGAACAATCAAATCCGAAAATTATTCTTGAAGTATTCTATAAATAAGACGGTTTCTGCAAAAAAATGCATTCGGGGGTAGCACGCAACATAATATGACAATGGGTAGGAGTCATTGCACTTAAGCTCGTGCCCATAGTAGGAGCCGCAATGAAAGAATATGCCCCTTAAATTTGTTTCTAATAACACTACCAGTCAATTCGAGGCATTAAAAATATAATTTATCTATGTGTGAATTCTTGAAAAGATTGCATGGCTAGATTAATTGTGTGAATTTCACGGTTTATGTGTGTACAAGTTAAGTCAACCTTGCCATTATCTTTAAAATGTTTTCCTAGTTTTTATGCATAAAATATGGGGTAACTATGATATTTTCTTGAAAGGAATACATGAGAAAATTGCACATAAAAGATAGAGAAACCATGTTATGTTCTTGAAAAAATATTGTATGAGAATCATGTGCACAAAAGATAAGCAGCGATGTTTTGCTTGAAATGATTATGTAATTATTGAACTAGTTTCTTGAAAAATAATATGTGCTTATACATACATAGATAATCCAGTTATTTTGTTAAGTTTATTGGGAAATAATATGTTTTAATTTGCACTAAACAATAGCTATCATTTTAGTTCTTATTGAAGATAATATGGGTTTGTATACATAAAAAATATTCGTTATTGTGGTAGTGTTCTTAGAAAAGAACAAGTGTTATATGCACAACAATAATGGATGTTGTGTTAGATTTCTTGTGAAAGTACATGTGTTCATAGGCAGAAGAATAATAACTATGGTATTAGATTTATTTGAAAAAGTAATATGTATTTACATCCATCAAGATAATAGTTGTTAGGCTAATTTCTTTTGGAATATGAATATGAATTTACATGAAAAAGATCATAGCTAATGTGCATGTTTCTTTTAAAAATACAGGTACTTGCAGTGGTTGTTCTTTTGGATAAGAACGTGTTTTGTGCAAGGAAATAATAGTTAGTGAGGTGTGTATCTTTATAAATATTTCCCTCTTCATGTGCGAAGAGAGGGTGATAACCATGGAGGTACTCTTAATTATTACTGTGTTCTTGTGGGCAGAAATATAATATAACTATTTCCCTTTCTCATGATACATGTGAAGTAGGGATAAATGATTATGCCTTAGTAATATTTGTGTATTTTACTTTATGCAAGTGAGATTTGGATGGACAGACATGTGTCATAACAAAACACATGTAAATATGAATAGACTATATTTGTAGTTATGTGCTTTTTGCATGTGCAGTGTCAATAAAAGAGACATGTATGGATGCTTTGTATACATTTTATTTATGCACATGAAAATATGTTCGAATCATCACAAGTAAATATTTATTAATGGTTTAATAAATATTTTATATAATCATGATACCAAAGTTTACTAATGATAGAAATTGCAGGAAAGTATTGTGACTTATGAGAAGGGTGGACTATATTTAATGTTATGGAAATCATTAAACTAACAGTCCATGCAAGTTGAGGGAATGTCAACTGTAGGGTGATCTACTACATGGAACAACCAAGCCACAAAGATCAATGTTCAAGGAATTGTGGGGTGAATGATATCATGATTAATGTAATATCTTCTAGCTAGTTATGCTGAATTTAAGATGACATTTCTTTGTAATATTTTTAACATTGGTCAAGGGATGGACTCTCTTAGAGCTGTTGAGTGAGGGGTGAACACTCTCATGAAACATTCAATAAAATAAATATTTGTTTAATTTTACCTTCAGGTTTCCACGGTATATTGGTTTTCATTGATGTATTTTCCTATTATGTCATTGTAATGATGTTGCTACCTTGCATGATGATGACACTTACATCATCAAGTATGTTATTAAATAGCCTAATTGAATGAACAATGATAATAATGCAAGGTCACAATACAGAGCTTTCTTTTAATATGTTGCAACAATGGTTGTTATGTTATGTAACTAACTATTATATTCCTAAGGTTACTTTATGTAATGATGACAATTTTATTTAATGGTATGTTAAGGAATATGGAATAAATGATTGGGAATATTACATGCTAGTAAATTTAAAAAAAAAAAAAAGTTAATCCTATGTGTTTCTACGCAAGGTTTACCAATGGATGTTACAAGTGGTATTAGAGTGAAGGTTGCAATGCTGGCACCTTTTTGGGTTATTTAAGAACACAAAGTAGAGGTTTGATGGTAATGGATGCAAGTTCAGGTATGACACTAACGAAAATTTCCATGCAAATGTATGCAGTAGACTTCTTTTGACATGAGATGCATGATGGTGTTAATAACCACATTAAAGAATTATAAGTGTTAATGTTTGCTTTAAAGAAAAGTTGTGCTCATGGAAATTGAATCTTTATGCGGATACAATACAACAAGAAATTATGTTGCATTGTTGTATCTAATCATGAACAATTGTGAATACTCACATTGTGATCAATGATAGTGTGGATTAACTACCAACCTTTGCATGCATATTTTTATAATAATTCCTAATGGTGAATTTAAAGAAAATTGATTAGAGTTACAGTGCATTGCTTATAAGAAAAAAATGAATGTATGTATTGTTATGTGTGATAAAAAAAGAATGTAGAACGTGGGGTTTGTCCTTGAAGAGGACAATAGAATGTTTTAAAATACATTTAAAGAACCCCTTTTAATTTTAAAAATAAACAATGAGATAAGTAGTAGGTTTTGACTCTAATGACTAAAAGTTGATTGAGTCTTGTCGTGGATTATGATTGAGTTTGTAATGGCTTGTAGCATTGATTATTTAGCATATTGATGCATTACATCATTGTTGGTAATTGAAATGTTAATATACTTTAGGTGATCAATTGAAAAACTTTGTCATAATATGAATCATTTAGTTATTAGCTGAAGATTATCGTTAAAGTGGTAAAGAAGTGATCATGGTAGATTATTATAATGGTGATAATAAGCTATTTGAATTGGGTTTTGTTGGCTTATAAATTGTTACCATAATTTTTATTGATGCTCAAGTACTAATGTTGAATTAGTTCATTTGTATGAGTAAAGCTTTGTATAGGATTTTATGCATATGTAAGAAATTTCAATGATTTCAGAAGTGGATAGTTATCTAACAATGCATATGCATGATTGTAAGCTCTTGAAAGTTAGAAAGAACTTAGATCATGACTTAATAGTGCCTTTAAAGTGATTGATTTAGTAGAAATGCATTCTTATGTCAAGGATTGTGGCTTTGCATATGAACATACTTTAATGATAATTGGTAGGATGAAGTTAGCAATGATTATTTGATAGTATTATAATGCATTGAAATGCATAAGATGAAATGGATTATGTATGTTCTACAAACTTAATGATAGAACTAGTGCCAATTATATTTTGTTGATTACATTGTTTGTTCAAACTTCACAATTTTAGAAATTGATGATTCAATGATGATGTTAGATGGTATGCATCTTATATATAAAAAATATGTTAATTACATATTTTAGAAATTCATCCAATCTATGTGAATATTGTGGTGACACTACATTAGTTAAGTTCCTTATTTTGTGGAAATGTGGTGTCTTTATTGTCATCACTAAAAAAAAAATCTAAATGGAATTTTGAACCTATCGACATTACTAGTTTTTCTAACCAAGAAAAGTTTGTGTGATTAGCTTCAATGTTGCATAATGATTATTGATTAGATACATATGGGTAAATGAAATGTCATTTTGCATGAATTAGAACTATGATGAATTGATATATCTTTGACAGATTTCATATTCCCTTAAATGTTGTTGGAAAACAACTTCATGGAAAATTTGTTTTAAAGTTACTTGAATGTAGCCTTATTTGTTATTCTTACTCTTAATGCATGGAAATGGTTTATGAAAAATGGATAGTGTAAAGCTATCCTTCCACATTTACCCAAGTTACCAGTCTGCCAAGGTAAAAATGTGACGAAGAGTTACTATGATATGATTCAACCATCACCTTAAGGAAGTGGGATTTGCAACAAGACAAACACCTTAATGACTTCCCTCAAGTGCTACAGGTCCCTAAAGGGATAAAAAACCCTTCCAAGTGCCCAAGCCCTGAGTTAAACATCTTTTTCAGTGCCCTGATCTTCTAGATGTTGGCATGACACTACCTGATTTTGATTGAAACCCTCCATTTGCATGCATGATTCCTACAAGGGAGATACTGTAGTATTTTTAACCCATTTTTGTGCCTGCGACCATGAGATTTAATCCACTTTTTTAGGCTCGGAGCCAGACCTTTGCCCTGCCAAGAACATAATGAAACTTTCTAGAACCATGAATGAAACAAGGACAAAGATTTCCATACAAATCTTAGAAAATAACTTGACCTAACGAATCCTAACCATGATTGAAATTTCTTCAAACACATCATGAACATGTAATCTACATGACATTATTATAGATTTGAACATAGGGATCTCATAATTATTTGAGAATATTGAATAAGGTATGATTCCCTCTCATAATAAATGTAATTCCATCTATTAGGTCATCCATTTATTAACATTGCATTTACTAACCAAAACATGATGAAATCCATAGCTCAATTATGTCATAAACCATGGTTATAACCAACATATAACCAGATAAATATCAATGATATAACAATCATTAAAGCCACAAAATAACAAGTACATTTACCCATAAAATATAAGAGGAAACAAGATCTTAATAACATATGCAAAATCCAACCAAGTTGGGGACTTCCACATACCACCCGACCATAGATTGGTTTGAACCAAATCTCTCTTTTATCCAATCAGCCCCACATCATATTCCAAGCATGAATGTGGGATATCATGGAATAAACCAAGAAAAATGAAACCAGGGTTTCCAGAGGTTTATTTAACCTCAACCCTCAACCAGTGATTCCACCTCATGGTCAGGCATCACTAACCATCACCATATTAGTCTCTACCAAAGCTATCTAGGGCTCCAAAACATTTGTTCCAACCTGTCTTGTAGGACTAGTAACTCAACCCATAGATGACGCCTGGCTTCAGAGCATTTTTCCAACCTAGGCATCTAGGACTAGTAACTCAACCCACCAAGGGCTCCAGATTTTCTGTCCAACCAATAATTCCAAGATTAGTAACTCAACCCAAACTGTTACAGGGCTTCCAGAGCATTTTTCCAACCAAGGCTTCAGGAAATAATAACTCAATCCACAACCAGATGGAACGTGATCACCAATAAGAAAACAAATGGGAAAACCCAAAATACCATGGCTATCCAGGAAATGGTAAGGTTAGGAAAAACCACTATAAATCCACACAATCCTCCATGCCAATGACAAATCATAAACAAACAACCACATCCATATTCCATGCATGCCAAAACTAGCAAGGAAATCATACATGCAACTCGGTACCTGCAAATCAAATTTTTTGTAGTTGTTGATCTCGATGTTCCCTTGAATTTTCCTATTTTTCCTTTTCCTTATTGTTCCAAATCCAAAGTATGCCCAAAATCATCCAAGAGTTCTCCAAGAAAACTCTAAGTGTGCAAGAGTATGAGAGAGAGAATATAAGAGAGATCCAACCAAAAACTATAAAAAATCTATGAACTGATCCTCGAATTCCTTTTTATCAATGAGGCCTCTATTTTCTTCACTTTCCATTATTTTCCTTCAATTTCCTCCTCACATGCAACCTGTGATCTTCCACCTTCCTTTCATCCTATTTTCCTTTATTTTCATAAATAAAGTGCCAATAAATGCCACTTTTTCTTTCCAAATCCTTTTCCAATGCCTTTGCCAATTTCCATAGCCATTAATTAATCACCAAGTATCTCCATCACTATGTTTTCACCCAACTCTTAGCTTGGAAACATGTCCCATGACCTTGGTCTTATTTTCCCTTTATTAGCTTTATTACATGGATCTTTAACTAGGGCTATTACATAACCCTCCCGCTTGGGGGAACATTGTCCTCGGTGTTCAATGACACCTATAAACCAACAAGACACATGCTTCCCATGGAGATTTATAACACAACTCGATGCAACATTTACATCATATCATATTGTTGAAGCAAAACCAACATATTATTAGCACCATACCTCTTATTGTAGTTTTATAACATAGCTCGATGTGATATTCACATCATACATATGCATATATAGAAATACCAAAACACAACACCAAAACATATACCAAAAGACATCTTCTCAACCAATGAATATAGAAGGATACATAGCCCACATTTGATCAACCATCTCCCATGTAGCTTCATCGGGACCAAAATGCTTCCACTACACTTCAACTTTCTCGATTTCTTGGTACCGGAGCATGAGCATCTTTTGCTGCAAAATGCATTGGGGTTCCTACTAGAATTCTCCTTCTGGTTCCACCTACAATACATACCAATCAATCACATGATCAACATCTTTCAAATATATTTTAAGAAATTAAACATAGAAAACATCATGGAATTTCATTGTCGAAGGTAGTGCAAGTCTGTAGGCCACTATTCCAATCCTCTTAAGAATCTTGAAATGCTTGCAATATCGAGGTGCCAACTTCACACATGACCCAATCCTCAAGAAGCTCTTCTTGGTCTTGATGCACAAGTACACATGCTCCCCAACCTAAAACTTCTTAAATGCCATGTGTTGGTCTGCATAACTCTTCCATCTATCCCATTCTACCTTTAGATTCTATTTGATAACCTACATTTCATGTTACATTTATGCCAACATATCTGGTCCAATCAATACCTTTTTCATTATATCACTCCAATTGATGGGAATATTGCAAATCCACCCATAGAGTTCCTCAAACATAATCATCCTCAAAGTTACTTTATACCCATTTTTGTAAGAAAAATCCACTAGTGGAAGGTACTCTTCCCACCTTCATTGCTAAAGCATAACATGCATTCTCAACATGTCCTCTAAAATTATATTGACCATCTTTTTCTGTCCATATGTCTGTGTATGATAAGATGTATTGATGGCCAATTTATATCCAAACCTGAAAACAAATATTTCCAGAACCTGGAAGTTAACTTGGCATCTCTATCAAATACAATCTTCTTTGGAACACCATGCAACCTCATTATGTCCTTGATGAATACCTGTTCTACCTAACTAGCCGAATTAGTATACTTCATTGGAATGAAATGCACCACCTTTTTCAACATGTCCACCATAACCATAATGGAATAATTATGTCTAGATGTCCTCATCAAACCTGTGATTAAATCCATGGAAATGACCTCTAATTTCCATTCCAAAATCTGAATTGGTTGGATTAAACCACTTGGATGCTTACATTTCATTCTTACTTGTCGACAACCCAAGCATATAGCCACAAACTCTGCCACTTCCTTCTTTAGATTCAACCAATAGTGGAAATTATTCACCATTTTAAATGTTTTTTGATATCATGGATGACATGAATACAAATTAGCATGAAATTCCCTCAAGATAAGCTTCTTGAGCTCACTTTTTTTTTATACATATATCTTGTCCCTAAATCTGACCAACCATATGTCGTAAGATGATAATCCACATCTTCTTCACTTGTACCATGTTGTAGCTTGTGCCTAAGATCCCTATACCTGTCATCCTAATGTCCTACCTGCAAGATACAATCTTGTAAGTCTGTCCCATATGAACTCATAGTCGCTATGTGATTTACATGTACTCTTCTTCTAATAGCATCTACAACCATGTTCTCTTTTCCCTTAATGTACTTGATCTCAAAGTCAAATTCACTAGTCACAACCAACCACCTAGATTTCCTGGAAATTAGATTTGAATGGTCTAATAAGTATCTCAATCCACTATGATCACTGATCAAGATGAACCTTTTACCAAGAATATAGTGTCTCCACATCTTCAAATCATGGATGATTGTTGCCAACTCAAGATCATGTGTCACATAGTTCTGCTCATTCTCATTTAGTTTCATTGATTCATAGCATAATAATTGTCCTTCCAACATCAAAACCCCACCAAGTCCTCTCTAAAAATAAAATGTACACACCAAAAAATCTTTGTATGGACCTGTGATCTTTATAACTAGAACATTTGTCAACAACTTCTTCAACTGCTCAAAGCTTCTTGCACATTCCTCTATCCATTCAAATTGTTAACCTTTCTGTTGTAAGGATGTAATAGGATATGATATCCACGAGAAGTTTCTGATGAACCTCCTATAGTAACCTGTTAACCACATAAATGACCTTGCCTCATCTACATTCCTAGCAATTTCCCATTCCATGACAACTCTTATCTTTTCTAGGTCTACTGCTATGCCTTCCTTGGTAACCACATGCCCCAAGTAATGTACTAGCTTTGTCTGAAAGAAACTACATTTAATAATATTGGCATACAACTGATGCTCTAATAGAAATCTCAATATTGTTGTTAATTGTTTGGCGTGCTCTTCCTCATTCTTAGAATATATCAATATGTCATCAATGAATACAATAACAAACTTGCCCATATAAGGATGAAATACACTATTCATAAAGCACATAAAATTAGCTAGATCATTAGCTAAACCAAATGGAAATACAACAAAGTTACAATGTCCATACCTGGTCCAGAAAGTAGTCTTGTAGATATCCTCTTCTTTGATGCATACCAGAGGGCATCCTGATCGCAGATCAATCTTCGAGATCACTACTGCTCCCTTCAACTGATCAAACAAATGATAAATCCTCAACAACAAATACATGTTCTTAATGTTTACCTTGTTCAACTACCTTTGATCAATGCAAAATTTGAGAGTACCATCCTTCTTCTTCACAAACAATAGTGGCGCACCCCAAGGCGACACACTTGGCCTAATGTATCCTTTTTCAAGCATTTCCTTCAACTACAACTTAAATTCCACTAACTCTCGAGTGATCATCCTGTAAGGTGTCTTTTATGATGGTGTTTCTCATCGTACCAACTCAATAGAAAATTCCACCTCCCTGTGAGGCGTTCTCTGGAATATTTGTGGGAAATACATCTTGAAACTGCTACAAGATTGGGTACCTGCTAAATACCTCTGCATCCTCAACATCCTTACCTTTATCACTGGATATATGCACTTCAAATAACAAACACCCTTTCCAGTGATTGTGCTTTGCCTGCATAGGTGTAACCATCCTAAGTGATGTTTCCTTCTTCCTGCCCTACAAAATTATGTATTCCCCATTGTCATCCAAACACTCAATATCCTTATCATAATAGTCCACCTTAGTCCTGTGAAGATACAACCAGTCCATACCGAGAAGCATTCTATATGATCCCAGTGGAAGTACTTTAAGATATGCTAATATAGGCATACCATTCAAATCAAATGTACAAGCTCTTACCCAAAAATGAAATATTTTCTTTGTACCTGTATCCAACTACACTAACCAATATTCTACATGTACTTCTTTATTCAATCCACAATTATCCACAAGGTCAGGGTTAACATAAATATACTTAGATCTGGGATCAATCAAAACATATTGATCACAAATGTTACCATCAATCTCAATAGTAGATGCCTAGTGACCCTCCTACTTGTTATCCAATGCTCCATAAATATGTGGAATAATTTGTCCAACATCCCCCATTATCTGTGCCTCCTAAGCACTATAAATATGCATTCTTCCCCCCTGATGTTGTGTAAAATATCTCCTGCAATGATGCCTACCAGAATTCCAACACTGTAAAGGCTTCCTGCCCTCACCTTTGTTCTACTCCTCAGACTGAAATCCCTATCCTCTGTCAGATGCATTGAGCTTCTTAGGTGGTGCTACATTCTCTTTGTTACATGTGTTATGAAGTCTAGTTCGCTTCTTATCCCATTTCCATTTATTCTTCTCATTACCCTTCAAATCCTACTTAGTATCTGACTTATACTTCGATTTCTCATAAAAATGATTCAGTTTTATGATGGCTTCCTCTAGTGATCTAGGCTCATCAAACTCAATATTGACCTTGAATGCTACCGAAAAACCACTAATGAATCTCTGAATATTTTCTTTCCCCTCCTTTAGATAAGGCACATACCTCAACAACTCCAAGAACCTGCTCATATACTCCTCATTAGTCATAGATCCCATATTTAGCTCATTGAATTCCTTTTCCCTGTCATCATAGTATATCTTAGATAGGTACTTCTTCCTGAAAATTCTCTCGAACTCACTCCAAGTCAACTTCTCTTCCCAAATGCCTCTAACGTTCTTTACATATTCCCACCAAATGTCTTCTTTACCTTTAAGACTAGACGTAGCTAATTTTTCCTTTATGTTCTCTGAGTAAAATGCAACTAGAAAAAATTATTCATCCTAAGTGACCACACTTCTGCATACTGTGACTTATTCATTTCTCCATCTAATGAAAGTGAATTTTCATTATTGAACTCATCTAGAAAATATCCCTTATCACTTCTCCTATAAGGGTGATAGCGATGATGGCTATGATACCTGTCTGAACCATAACTAGAGTAAATTCCATATCCACTACCTCGTCTATAATGCGTATCCAAGAACTTTCCATCTCTAATAGTATCATCTCTATCCGACATGTGCCCACCATGAGACCTAATTCCATATGATCCATTAGTCCTATCCTCCTATCCATGACTGATCCTAAGTGTTCCTTATATATGTAAGTTTGAAAAAATGTGAAGGATAACTACATTGACCCCTTCTTATTTCTCCTATGCCCTAACAAGTCTCTTTTGGGACTTAATTATCCTGCCATTATCTTCTTTGCATCTTATTATTTCTGCCTTTACAATTCTCAACATATCTACTATGTGAGGGGAGTACTCATCACCATGCTGCTCATCTGATCTGTATGGAGAGTCTCATGATATGTATTTTACCATATTTCTTGTCATATTTTATCCTCTACTTCCTGCAAACATACAATGTCAGATAACCATATATAAAAAAATCACACATACCTCAGTGAAGTTCAGGGGAAGTTATATCAACTGCAAGATTGATCCATATTAGCATAAAATACATATATACACACAATGAGATCATCATATTCATCATTTAAACATCTACCTATTCATGACGACACAACTGAAACAATGAGCTCATGCATGACTATCACATCCTTAGACATACATGCATAACAACCATACATCCACTGACATGCATAATGAACACTTATGCAAATGACATGTATGCATGAAAAACACATCCGAACAAAAAAATCAACTTGTACATGAAAAAACAACTAAAAAAAAAACATATACAACCTACATGCATTCAAGACAACCACATTTCACCCATATAGTCCAAGTGTTGAACCTGAAAGCTCAGATACCACTTTGTAACACCCTCCTCCCACATTTACCCATGTTACTGGCTTTCTAGGGTAAACATGTGATGAAAAGTTACTATGATAATATTCAACCTCCTAGATCACCTTAAGGAAGTGGAATCGACAAGAAAAACATCTTAATGGCTTCCCTCACGTGCTATAGGCCCCCCAAGGGCTAAACCACCCTTTCAAGTGCCCAAAAATTGAGTTAAAACTCTTTTTAAGTGCCTTGATCTCCCATACATTGGCATGACAATGCTATATTTTCACTGAAACCCTCCAGTCACATGCATGATGCCTACAAGGGAGCGACTGTAGTCTTTTTCACCTAGTTTTGTGCCTACGACCGCAGGATTTAAGCCACTTGTTTTAGCTAGGAGCCAAACATCTGCCCAAAACTTAATGAAACTTTCTATAATCATGAATTACACAAGGAAAAATAATTCCATACAAATATTAGACAAGAACTTGATGTAAACAAGCCTAACCATGACAAACATTTCCTCAAACAAATCATGAACATGTAATCTACAATTCATACTTTTACATCTAAACATAGGGATCTCATTCTTCTCTAAGAATATTCAAGAAGTTCTCACACCCTCTCATAATATCTGCATTATCATCTATTAGGTCATGCATTCATTAACATTTTATTTACTAACCAAAACATGATGAGATCCATAACTCAAATTTGTCATAAACCATCCTTATGACTATTATATAACCAAAGAAATATCAATGACATAAAAATCATTAAAGCCACATAATAACAAGTAAATTTACCCATAAAATACAAGAGGTAAAGAGCTCTTAATAACATATGAAAAATACAACCAAGTTAGTGACTTCCACATACCAACCTACCATATATTGGGCTGAACCAAATCTCTCTTTCAACCAATCACCCCCGTGCCATATTACAAGAATTTATGTGGTATCTCATGGAATAAACCAAGCAAAACCAAACCAGGGATTCCATAGGCCAAACCATGTTAACCCTTAAACAATGATTCCACCTCTTAGCCAAACATCACTAACCATCACTAGATCAGTCTCCAGCAAAGTTGTCTAGGGATCCAAAGCATTTGTTCCAACCCGGCTTATAGGACTAGTAAATCAACCTACAACTATCACTGGGCTCCAGAGAATTTTTCCAACCAAGGCTTCCATTAATATTAACTCAACCTAAGTTATTACAGGGCTTCCAGAGTGTTTGTCCAACCAAGGCTCCAGGAACTAATAACTCAAACCACAACCATATGCAACATTAACACCAATCATAAAACAAATGGGAAACCTCACAATGCCATGGCTATCTAGGAAATGAAAAGGCTATGTAAAACCACTGCCAATCTAGGAAATCCTCCATGCCAATGAAAAATCAAAATCAAGAAACCACATGCACATGAAATGCATGACAAAACTAGCAAGGAAATCATACATGCAACTTGATACCTGCAAACCAAATATGTTGTTCTAACACCATCCTCCCACATTTACCCAAACTAATCTGTCTACTGGGGTAAACATGTGAGGAGAGTCTACTATGATGTGATTCAACTCCCCATGTATAATTAAGGAAGTGGAACCGAAAAAACAAAATCAAACTGACCTTCCACACATGCTACAGAACCTCCAGGAGCCAACCAACCTTTCCAAGTGACCAACCCCTAAGGAAACTTAACTTTTTACTGATCCAACACCCTAGTCGCTCCCTTGAAAAGTCATGCATGCAAATTTAGGCCTCCAGTCGCTCCCTTGAAAATTCATGCATGAAAATTTAGGCCTCCAGTCGCTTCCAAATCAAGGTAAATCCAACGAATGTGGAATTGTTTTAGCTAGTTGTCTGCCACTGACCCTAGATTTTGTGCCACTTTTTCAGGGCCAAGACATAGGCCACTACCTAGAACTGTATGAAAAATTCAGGAAGGATAAATAACACTGAAACAAAGGTACTAATAAAAAAAAATTGATCAATGACTTGACTGGACCTCTACTAGCCATGACTAGAATTTCATTAAACATGTCAAAAATATGCATTCTACAAGTCATAACAACAAATTTGAGCATAGGGATCTCGTACTTATATGAGAATCACTAAGAAGCATTGATGAATTATCACATTAGCTGAATTATCATCTATTAGGTCATACATTCATTGTTCATTCATTTACAAATCAAAACATGATGAGAGCCATACATAATCATTGTCATAAAACATACTCATAACCAACATATAAAAAACATAGATAACAAGGATACAACAACCATAAATTCCACATATGAACTAGTACATTTTAACATAAAATACCAAGGAAATGATCTTTTATTAATGAATGCAAAAGAAAACCAGGTTTGGGACTTCCATGTACAACCCAACCATAGATTAGATGAACCAAATATTTCTTTCAGCCAATCACCCCTGTGCCATATTCTAAGCATGAATGTGGGACTCATAACCAAAATCAACCAGGGATTCTCGAGGATAAACCACCTCACCCTCATCAATAGAACCATGATTTATTGCAATCCACACCATATCACTAGGCCTTAAAAAAACATGGATTCCACCAGATTACTCCACCTACACCGTGATGAACTTTCTTGTCTCCTAGTCTCTAGGATTTACCATACATCTCGCCATAAAATGGTCAAGGATCCATAGGCCTAATCGATACTCCACCCTCTAGGATTTAACATATATCCTGCAATTCATCGACCAAGGATTCCTAGGCCTGATCGAGGGCACCCACCTCTAGGATTTACCATATATCCCATCATTCATTGGTTAAGGATTCCTAGGCCCACCAAGGTAACACTAAAGTCTTTATTTACCGCAACTCATATTCTGGTTCAGGGATCACTAGGCTAAGGATTTATTGCAATCCATAGTCAGATTCAGGGATCACTAGGCCATGTGTTGTTTCTTTCAGAGACCACCTCACTCAATTTCGAATCCATTCGATAATCTAGCTCAACTAAAACATGAGAACCCCATCACACCATGGATATCGGAAAATGGCAAGGCTAGGCTCAAGAACATTGTCACACCTAGAAAAACCCATGCTAATGACAATAAGAGAACCAATAACACACATGCATACCCATGAATGCCAAAACTAGCAAGGAAATCATACATGCAACTTGATACCTTCAAATAATCTCACTATATCAGCTGGATCCTACTCTTCCTTGCTTGATATTTACTTCATCTTGCCTTCTTTACTTTTCTTGATCCAATGCTGAAGTGCTCCAAGAAAACTCTAGGTGTCCAAGAGTGAGAGAGAGAGAGAGAATAAAGAAAGAGCTCTAAAACTAAACTGACAAAATATTACATTGACAAAAGGTACCAACTAATCGTCATAAGAATTTTTATTAATGATATCTTTATTTCCTTCATTTTCCTCCTCACTTGCAACCCGTGACCTTTCACCTTCGTTTTCTCCTATTTTTCATTATTTTCATAAATAAATTTCCAAAAATGTCAATTTTCCTTTCCAAAGCCTTGCCTTTTCCAATTTCATTAACCATAGTAAACCAAATGAACAGCCACATAAGGATGTCGTTTCCCAACATTCATCTTGGAATAAGTGTCCCATAACCATGGTCATTATTTTTCCTTTATTAACTTTTATTACATGGAATTTTCATGAGGGTTGTTACAGAACCCTCCTTCTTGGGGGGAACACCGTCCTTGGTGTTCAATGACACATACAACCAAAAAGACTCTTGAAGCAAAACATACTGACCATGGAGCTTTATAACTTAGCTCATTGTAGTATTTACAATGATCAACCTGCTCAGAAGCATACCAACATGAAAACCGCAATGACATGACATGCATACCTCTTATTGGAGCTTTATAACATAGCTCATGGCGATATTTACATCCATATACATATGTACATATACCAAAAAATCATAGGAAAGCATATACCAAAACATACATCAAGGGAATTCGATCAACCAGTGAATAGAGAAGGATACATAGCCCACATCTAATCCTTCATCTCCTATGTAGCCTCATCGGGCCCAAAGTGTTTCCATTGCACTTTATCTTGCTTGATTGCTCGGTTCTAGAGCATGAGCATCTTTCTCTACAAAATACACTGCGATTTCGGCTAGAATTCTCCTTTGATCTCCACTTGCAATAAAAACCAATCAATCACATGATCAAGATATTCAACATCTTTCTTAAGCGATGAAACATGGAAAAAATCATGGAATTTCACTATTGGAGGTAGTGCAAGTCGATTAGATATTGGTCTAATCCTTTCAATAATACTGAAAGGTCCACAAAAATGAGGTGCCATCTTGGCACACGATCTAATATGCAAGGAGCTCTTCTTTGGCTTGACATGCAAGTACACCTGTTCTTCAACCTAAAACTCCTTAAAATTTTGTTCCGATATGCATACATGTTCTTTATGTCCTGTGCTGCCTTTAGATTCTTCTTTATTACCCGCATTTCCTTTTCTATTTTTGCCAACATGTCCGATTCAATCGATACCTTCTTTGCCAGATCACTCGAACTGATGGGAGTATTACAACTCTAACCATAGAATGCCTCAAATAGACTCATCCTTAGTGACTCCTGATAACCATTGTTGTAAGAAAACTCAACCAAGAGAAGGTACTTCTCTTATCTCCTCCGCTGATGCATCACATACATCCTCAACATGTCCTATAAAATACTATTTACCCTCTATGTCTATCCATATGCCTGTAGATGACAAGTTGTGCTAAAATCCAACTATGTACCCAATCCTGTAAAAATATCCTTCCAAAACTTGGATGTGAACTTAGCATACCTATCTGATACAATATTCTTCAGAACACCATGCAATCTGACCACATCTCTAATGAAGACCCATACTACATCACTAGTTGAATAAGTAGACTTCACTAGAATGAAGTGCGCTACCTTTGTCAACCTTTCTACCACAACCGTGATGGAATCATGTTGTTTATATGTCCTTGGAAATCCTATGATGAAATCCATGGAAATGACCTCCCATTTCCACTCTGGAATTGGAATCTGCTGTAGAAATCCACCTAGATGTTTAAATTCCACTTTTACTTGCTATCAGTCTAAACATATAACCAAAAAAGTTGCCACGTCCTTTTTCATATTCATCCAATAATAAAACTTCTTCACTGCTGTCAATGTCTTTAGATATCCTGGGTGACCTAAATACAATTTCAAATGAAACTATATCAATATAGCCTTCTTGAGCTCACTATTTTCTGGCACATATATCCTGTCCCAAAATCTGATCAAGCCATATGCTAAGTGACAATAGTCCACATCTCATGCACTTGTATCTACACCTATACCTGTACTTGCACCACTACTTGTACCTATATCTATAATAGTACCTGTAGATGTACCTGCACCTATACTCTATTGTAACCTATGCCTAAGCTCCATGTACCTATTATCCTATTGTCCTGCTTGTAAGATCTGATCTTGTAATTCTGTCCCATAAGAACTCATAGCTGCTATAGGATTCACTTGTATCTCCCTGCTAAGAGAATCTACAACCTTTCTATCTTTACCCTTGATGTACCTAATCTCAAAGTCGAACTCATTGATCATGACCAACCATATAGCTTGCATGGAATTCATATTTGGCTGATCAAACAAGTATCTCAATCCACTGTGATCCCTCATCAATATAAACCTCCTACCAAGAAGATAGTTCATCTACATCTTCAATGCATGGATGATCATTGCCAACTCAATATCACGTGTTGGATAATTCTTCTCCTGCTCATTTATTTTTTTGATTCATAATATACTACATGCCCTTCCTGTATAAGGACTCCACCAAGTCCTCTCTTGCGATAATCTATACATACCATAAATTATTTTTTTGGATATGCAATATTTAACACTAGAGAATTTTTCAACAACTATTTCAACTATTCAAAACTTATTATACATTCCTCTATCCATTAAAATTTCTTACCTTTCCTCTGCAGTGACATAATAGGATATGAAATCTGAGAGAAGTTCCCGATGAACCTCCTATAATAGCATGTTATCCCCATAAATGATTTTAACCTCATCCACATTTCTAGGAGCTGCTCACTCCATGATAGCCCTTCTCTTCTCTGGATCGACTGCTATACCTTCCGTGGAGACCACATGCCCCAAGTAATGTACCTCTGTCTGAAAGAAACTAAATTTTCTAAGCTTGTCATACAATTGATGCTCTCTTAGAAATATCCATAATGTTAGTAAATGCTCAACATGTTCTTCCTCATTCTTAGAATATATCAATATGTCATCAATCAGTACAATAAAAAATTTGTCTAGATAAGGACACACCACACTATTCATTAAGCACATAAAAGTAGTTGGAGCATTAGTCAAACCAAATGGAACTACAACAAACTCATAATTCTCATACCTGGTCCAGAAATTTGTCTTGTAAATGTCCTCTTATTTGATTCGTACTTGATGGTATTTTGAACTCAAATCAATATTTGAGAACATTGTTGCTCCCTTGAACTGATAAAATAAGTCATCAATCCTCAAAAAAAAAATACTTGTTCTTGATGGTAACCTTATTCAACTACCTATAATCAATTCATAACCTGAGAGTACCATCCTTCTTCTTTACAGACAATATCGGTGCACCCCAAGGTGATACACTTGAACTAATGTATCCCTTGTCACTCATTTCCTTAAATTGCAACTTCAACTCTACTAACTCTGGAGTGCTCATTCTATACGGTGCCTTTGATGTTGATGCTTCCCGTGGTACCAACTCAATAGAAAATTATACTTCTCTGTGAGGCGACAACTCTGAAATATTTGCTGGAAACACATCCAGAAATTGCTATAAAATCGGGTACCTTCTCAATATCTTTGCATCCTTATCCTCCTTACCTTTATTTCTATAAACGTGCACTACAAATAGCACACACCCTTTTCTATGAATACGTTTTTCTTTCATATTTGTCACCATCCTAACGGATTTTTCTTTCTTCTTGCCTTGTAAGACTATTTGTTCCTCGTTGTCATCCAACACTCAATGGCTTTGTCTTAACAATCCACTTTGGTCCTATGAAGATATAATGAGTCCATACCAAACAACATATTGTATGATCCCAACGAAAATACATTAAAGTGTGTTGATGTAGGCATACCATTCATTTCCAATGCACAAGCTCTTACCCAATGATGAACTCTATTCTTTGTACCTATAATTAATTTCACTACCAAGATTTTTCATGCACTTCTTTATTAAAACCACACTTATCCACCAAGTTAGGGTTAGCATAACTATAATTAGATCTAGGGTCAATAAAAATAGAAACAACTTGATCACAAAGCTTATTGTCCATCTCAATGATAGATGTCTAGATATCTACCTCCCTATTATCCAACGATGCATCGATGCGAGGAATTATTTTCCCAACATAAAAGTTTGTGCATCATGTGCACTATAGATTTGAGCCCTACCACCCTGATTCTGAGGATAATATCTCTTAATATGTTCTTTACCACATGTCAAACACTCCAACCTCCCTGTACCATCAAATATATTCTGCTGTTGTGACCCATGTTCCTATCTAGCTACATTGAACTTCTTGTATGGTGCAACAATGTATTTCTCTTCTGAATTTTGAGGCCTTGTTATTTTCAGTTGCCATTTACCTTTACCTTTATCTTTCCCTTTCCATCCTTGCTGAGATTCATTCTTACGCTTTGACTGCTCAAAAAAATGCTTCAGTTTCCCAATAATTTCCTCAAGCGACCGAGGTTCATCATACTCAATCTAATCTCTAAAAGATAATGGAAATCTATTGAAAAATATATGAACTTTAGCCTTTTCATCCTCAAGATATGATATGTACCTCAATATTTCCTAGAACTTGCTCATATACTCCTGATTTTTCATCGATCCCATCTTAAGGTCATATAGTTCCTTGGATTTTCTATTGTAATTTATTTTTTACAAGTTTTTTTTCCTGAAGAGTCTCTTGAATTCATGCAAAATCAAGTCTTTTATCTTAATGTCTCAGACCCATTTTACATATTCCCACCAGATGTTTGATTTCCCTTTGAGGCTTAAGATATCCATTTTTTCCTTCATATTATTTTTGTACTCATGAAACTCAAATAAATTATTCATCCCAAGTAACCAATCCTCTACATCCTCTGGATTTTTCAAATCTCCATCAAAATTAGGTGGATTTTATTATTAAACTCATCTGGAAAATATCCCCTATCACTCCTCTTGTAAGGATGATAATGATGACGATAATAGAGTCTGTCAGAACTAGAACTAGAATAGCACCTGTGTCCATCACCCCTCCTATTTGGAGTATCCAAGATCCTTCTATCTCTTACCGTGTCATCTCTATCCAACTTATGACCACTATGAGACCTACTGCCATATACCCCTTTAGTCTTATCCTCTTGCCAAAGTTGATCCAAAGTGGTCCCTGTATCTACAATTATGAAAAACTCTGAAGGATTACTGAATTGACTTATGCTTGTTTATCATGTGCCGGCATGATTATGTCATTGTCTACTTTACAACTTCTTATTTTTTCCTTCAAGCTTCTTTATGTGTCTGCTAGGTCAAAAGAGTTCCCAACACCACGTTGGTCATCTAATCCATAAGGAGAATCTTGTGAACTGCACTCTACCTTATTTATATTCATCTTGATCTCTTTCTTGCAAGGCATACTATGTCAGCTAAACCAAATCATAAACAAATCAATGTGCCTCAATAGGATACGGGGAGGATATTTCAGCTACAATATCAACCCGATTATCACGATACATGTATAATAATAATCATAACAATATATATTGATATCATAATAACCATAGTCCAGTCATTAATGCATGACCATATCAACCACACATCATGACGCCATCCATGAAAACTACAACCATATCAATGTATGCTTAACAACATGTGACACCAACATGCATAACCAATAATACACTCATGATGACACATTGCACAACAACACCATCAACTTTCACATGGTGACACCATTGCAACCATGAACACTACCATGCATATGCAACAAGCACATAGACCATAAGTATAAGGAACAAATGTAACCGACATGAATGCATTACCAACACACTACCCATCCAGTCCAAAGGGTGGACCATGCTCTGATACCACTCTGTAACACCCTCCTCCCATATTTACCCAAGCTAACTGGTCCACTGGGGTAAAGATATGATGATGTGATTCAAATCCCCATGTATAGTTAAGGAAGTGTAACCAATAAAACAAAACCAAATATACCTTCCACACATGCTACAGAACCTCCAAGATCCAACTAATTTTTCTAGGTGACCAACCCCTGAGGAAATTTTACTTTTCACTGATCTAACATCCCAATCATTCCCTTGAAAAGCCATGCATGCGAATTTGGGCCTCCAAATTCTCCTACAGCAAGGGAATGCCAACGATTGTGGAAATTTTTAGTTAGTTTTGTGCCAGTGATCCTAGATTATGTGCCACTTTTCTAGGGCTAGGACTTAAGCCACTACCCATAATTTCATGAAAACTTCAGGAATGATAAACAACACTGAGAAAAAGGTACTAATGTAAACATTTGATCAATGACTTGATTGGACCCCTACTAGCCATGATCGGAATTTTGTGAAACATGTCACAAACATGAATTCTACAGGTCATAACAACATATCTGATCATAGGGGTATCATACTTATTTGAGAATCACTAAGAAGCATTGATGCCTTATCACATTAGTTGCATTATCATTTATTAGGTCATATATTCATTGTTCATTCATTTACAAATCAAAACATGATGAGAGGCATACATCATAACTTTCATAAAACATACTCATAACCAACATATAAACAATAGAAATAAAAAGGATACAATAACCATAAATGACAAATATGAACCAGTACATTTGCACATAAAATACTAAGGAAAGAAAATACTTTAAGTATGAGGGGTTTCCGCAGTGCATTATATTAGATATCATTTTTGGGATTCAACTGCGTTAATTTAGTCATTCATTTATGACCATTTCCATGAGAGGTAGTCGTAACTGTCTAATTTCTCATGATTTTTGAATAGTCCACTTAGAACTCATTGCATCAGGTGATGCTCATAGGGGTGAAGAAGTGGGATTGAAACTAGTGAAATGAATCACATAGCGTCAATCATCACTTCCGAGGCTTGCACCCAGTAACCAGGACTTCCCGGGAGGTCACCCATCCCAGAACTCCTCTGGCTCAAGCGCGCTTAACTGTGGAGTTTTCCCCACAATCAAGCCCACTTAGCTTGCTACCCAATTTGCAAAACCTTAGCAACTATTGTGCCTCATGAACCATTCAAGAAGAGATCCCTTTACTCTTAGTATTTTAAGTATGAGGGGTTTCTGCAGTGCATTATATTAGATATCATTTTTGGGATTCAACTGCGTTAATTTAGTCATTCATTTATGACCATTTCCATGAGAGGTAGTCATAATTGACTAATTTCTCATGATTTTTGAATAGTCCACTTAGCACTCATTGCATCGGGTGATGCTCACAGGGGTGAAGAAGTGGGATTGAAACTAGTGAAATGAATCACATAGCGATCACCACTTTCGGTAACCGGGACTTCTGGGAGGTCACCCATCCCCAGGCTCCTCTGGCTCGGCGTATGCTTGTGAAGTTTTCCACAACGATAAACCCACTTAGCTTGCTACCCCATTTGCAAAACCTTAGCAACTATTGTGCCTCATGAACCATTCAAGAAGAGATCCTTTACTCTTGGTATTTTAAGTATGAGGTTTTTACGCAGTGCATTATATTAGATATCATTTTTGGGATTCAACTGCGTTAATTTAGTCATTCATTTATGACCATTTCCATGAGAGGCAGTCGTACTTCTGACTAATTTCTCATGATCTTTGAATAGTCCACTTAGCACTCATTGCATCGGGTGATGCTCGCAGGGGTGAAGAAGTGGGATTGAAACTAGTGAAATGAATCACATAGCGTCAATCATCACTTCCGGGGCTTGCACCCGGTAACCAAGACTTCCCGGGAGGTCACCCATCCCAGAACTCCTCTGGCTCAAGCGTGCTTAATTGTTGAGTTTTCCCCACAATCAAGCCCACTTAACTTGCTACCCCATTTGCAAAACCTTAGCAACTATTGTGCCTCATGAGCCATTCAAGAATAGATCCATTAACTCTTAGTATTTTAAGTATGAGGGGTTTCTGTAGTGCATTATATTAGATATCGTTTTGGGGATTCAATTGTGTTAATTTTGGGACTTCCTTGTACCACCCGAACATAGATTGACTGAACCAAATATTTCTTTCAGCCAATCACTCTCCTGCCATATTCTAAGAATTAATGTGGGACTCATAACCAAAATCAACCAGGGCTTCCCGAGGCTAAACCACCTCACCATCATCAATAGAACTAGGATTTACCAAAATCCCCACCGGAATACTAGGCCCTAAACAAGCATGGATGCCACCGAATTACTCCACCTACACCATGAGGAATTTTCCTATGTCATAGTCTCTAGGCCTTACCATACATCCTGACATACAACGGTTGAGGATCCCTATGTCTAATTGAGACTCCACCATCCAAGATTTACCATATAACTTTCCATTCACTAGCCAAGGATTCCTAGGCCTGATCGAGGGCACCCACCTCTAGGATTTAATGTATATCCTGTGATTCACCAGTTGAGGATTCCTAGGACCACCAAGGTAACAAAAAAATCCAAATTTACCATAACCCACAATCTAGTTGAGGGGTCATTAGGGCAAGGATTTACCGCAATCCACAATATAATTCAGGGATCACTAGGCCATGTGTTCTTTCTTTCAGAGACCACCTCACTCAGTTTCAAATTCATCCAACAATCTAGCTCAACCAAAACATGAAAACTCAATCAAAAAATGGTTATCTGAAAATGGCAAGGCTATGCTGAAGAAAATAGTCCAACCTATAAAAACCCATGCCAATGACATCAACAGAACCAAGAACACAAATGCATACCCATGCATGCTAAGACTAGCAAGGAAATCATACATGCAACTCGATACCTGCAAATAATCTCGATGTATCTGCTTGATCCTGCTCTTAGTTACTTCATATTTGCTTCCTCTTCTCTTATTTTATTTTCTTGATCCCATGCTTAAGTGCTCCAATAAAAATCTAAGTGTCTAAGAGTGTGAGAGAGAGGGAATGTAGAGAGAGCTCCAAAACTAAATGGACAAAAGATATCAACTAATCCTTAGAAGCCTTTTTATTAATGAGGCCTCTATTTTCTTCATTTTCCTCCTCACATGCAACCTATGGCGTTTCAACTTCCTTTTCTCCTATTTTCCATTATTTTCATAAATAAATTGCCAAAAATTCCATTTTCCCTTTCGAAAGCCTTTGCCATTGCCTTTGCCAATTTCCTTAGCCATAATAAACCAAATGAACACCCACACTAGGATGTCTTTTCCCAACATTCAGCTTGGAATAAATGTCCCATAACTATGGTCATTATTTTTCTTTTACTAACTTTTATTACATGGAATTTTCACTAGGTTTGTTACAACTATAGCTATTTGTCTCATTGTTCCCTTGTGATTTCCTACTTTTCCTTTTCATTCTTTTTCCAAATCCAAAGTACGTGAAAAATCTTCCAAGAGTGCTCCACGAAAACTCTTTGTGTGCAAGAGTATGATAAAGGAGAATAGAAGAGAGCTCCAAGCTAAAACTAACAAAGAGCTATGAAGTGATCCTCATAAGCCTTTTTCCCAACAAGGCCTCTATTTTCTTCATTTTCCATTATTTTCCTTCAATTTATTCCTCACATGCAACTTGTGACCTTTCACCTTCCTTTTCTCCTAATTTTCTTTATTTTCATAAATAAAATTCCAATAAATGCCACTTTTCCCTTACAAATCCTTTTCCAATTTTCATAGCCATTAATTAATCACCAGTGATCCCCATCACTATGTTTTCACCCAACATTCAGATTGGAATACGTGTCCCATGACCTTGGTCTTATTTTTCCCTTATTAACTTTATTACATGGATTTTAACCAAGGATGTTACATATTGGACCCATATCTTTCTACATTGTTGAAATATTGAGAACATTGATGCATGTGAAAGTGAAATGCATCTTGAATGTATTTAAGAAATATGTTTTATGAATAATAGTATTTTGTAGAAGTTATGGTTTTATCAAAAGCAGTTGTGACTAATGTTTCTAGTGTGATTAAGTAGGGATAGCTTAATTGCAACATAATGACGTCACTAAGATTTCAATAAAATGGAATATAAGAACCAGTTAAAGGTAAAACATTGCAATGTGATTTGCAGTTGAAAATGTGAAGGTATAAATTTTATCATTATGATATGAAATATTTGTGCATATAAAATATAGTAATTTTTTTCTAAATTGCATGTTGCTTATTATGTGGAAAATTTGAAATGAACACCACATGTATGACATGAGATGTTAGCATGATTTCCTGTCAAATTTACTTTTATATACTGTAGGGCCCATGCTCAGGGTCAAGTATGAATACACGATGTATATAAATGTTCCTTTGTTTCAGTGTTAATGTGCATATGGCTAGTTATGTAAATTACAGTAGGAAAAGTTGCTAAAATATAATTTCACATCCCAGAAAGTTATAAGAGAGTTAGGAAAGGCTCAAGGAGGGCCAAGGAAAAGGAATTTTCCTACCTGGATTTTCTCTCCCCAGAGATATATGATCTCAGTAAGGAAAAAATATTGGCTAAGATGGTGAGAAGGGATTAGACTGAGGAAACCTTATTGGTTTTGGATCCTATTGGAGGAGGCCAAAAATAGTTATTTTTTTAGCGAAAATTACTCAATAAAGTAGGTTGTTAGAGGAATAGGAAGGACATTGCCAAGAGGAATTCTATGTAAGACCAAGTGTGGCCACTGTCACATAATTGTCTTGGATATGAAATTGGCTCAATTGATTAGTGGAAACCAATTTTCATTTTTTTGGAGGAGCACTCTTTTTCCCACTGTGGTTTTCGTGGAAAACCAAGTAACTAACCACATAAGTGATGTGTTAAAATGAAGTTTTTGTACGATTGTGTAAGAATTTTATGTACATCTTAATGGGAAAGGAGAATAGTGCTCAGGGAGGAACTACTGGAAGTGTAGTTCCTCTATCATATTGTCAATTTTATGGATGTATTTAGCAGGGGCTAAGAAAGTATGAACTTTGTGAAGTTATGACTACTTTGATCATTTAGATGATTAAAGAACTAGGTTCTCTTTGAGTACTTACAAAAGTACTATGATAATTATTGATAGTTAAAGTATTGTGAATATCATTTGATTGAAAATGTTGTTATTAATTTGATTATGTTGGATTTGTTGGTTATACGCTACGAGGTGCTTGCCATGGAGGTTATTAAACCACCCATGGTGCTTGTTGTTGGGTTGTTAAACCACTCATAGACTGCTTGCCACAGCTGATAAACCACCTATAATTGAAATTATTGCATGAACTAGCCATGATTTCCATGAGTAATTGACAAGAAATAATAAGTTTTTATAGAGACTTTTTTTAGTTTGTTATAAAATTGAACAATGACTAAATGATTGAAGGTAAAAATTAAATATTATTGTAGTTGTAAATGTTTATGATTATTGATAAAACATTATTGGTTTTACCTATTGGTATTTCCTAAAACTCATTCATTTTGAAGGGGAAGGATCCCTTTTTTAGTCGTTTTGAGATAGATGTCATCATTAGAAGATGACCTAAAAATCAAATGCGAGAGATAAAAGCAATCTAGATGAAATAAAAATTTCGAGTGAGAGATAAAAACTAGGCAAATAGGTAATGATGACAAAAATAAGAAGAGATTAACATTGAGGATGGTGTTATATTTAAGGGGGGGAGTATGTAATATCCTTATATATATTAGAATTTACAAAGATTATTGTTTAATTACCATGTTTAAAAAAACAATTAGAATTTCCTAAATAAAAGCATACCTCAAAAATGATTGTTAGATATAGTTCTGTAAAGATCTAAGAACACATAATCGCTCGCTGCCCTGCCTCCTAGCGCTCTGCATGCACTAGGGTTGTTGGGCGCTCGCCCGCGTGCCCCTGTGGCTGCTGCGCTGCAACGCTCAGCCGTGTTGCGCTGCAACGCTCAGCCTTGCGCTTTCACATCGCCCATGGAGTCTAGCGAGGGCCTTGTCCCCCCCCTCATTCTGCCCCCGGAGGTCCTAGCGTTCAGGTCCATGATTGCTGCAAGCTCAAAGCACCCTCCCTCTATGAATCAACAGAAGTTTATAAAGAAAATGGATACTATTCCTTCATTTTCCCTTCCAGAAGAAGAAACCTGTAAAACGGCCCCGAATCTGGCTGAGAGAGGTCTCATAGGCCAGTTCACGGGCCTCTGGACTTCTCCCAAGTCAGTGGATGATTTGACTCAAAGGAACTGGACACCATTTGTTACACAGTAATTTGTCACCGTCCCTGCAATCCCCGTCCCGCACATTGGAGGGCTCATTTTGTGACCTGTGAGCAATGACATGGCTTGAAACCACTTTCATGACATCCCTCTGAACAAGAGCTATCATTGCCCTGAAGACATCTCCATGTGAAAAACCCTGGAAATGGCCCTTTTAGCATTGGCGCGAGCAGGCAGTTCAGTACCCGCGCCAATGGGGAAAATACTTCAAAGAGGCCGCGCCAGTTGGCGCTCTGTCCGAAATTCGCACTCGCGCCAGCCAATTTGAGAGGTGTTTTTTAAAAATAAATGGCGGAAGTTTCGTCCTAACTGATCCAGGAACTGATATCTATCTTGATTTGGGAGGTTTGGCTACGGATCTCCATAGAGAGGAAGTGGTTTTCCACCTCTCATGGAACCTTCCTTGATGATAGGGCCAATCCCATGATTATAGGGATCCCAACTCCCCTTCCTCCATTTATAAAAGCTTGCTCATCTCCATTGCAAGCTAATCTCCAAATCTCCAAGTTCCCAAGAGCTTTCACATCCTTATGCTGCAAGAGCCTTCTTGATTCCCTTAAGGCCAAATTCAAGCAAGGGGACTATCGTCAAGATCTGAAGAGAGAGGTTTGTCCCATCCCTAATAGGCTTTTCGAGACATGTTCTACTGGCGACCCCCTCCGAAGGAGAATTTAGCGTCAGAACTATGGTTGTAATTTTCCTTTGATTGATTATTAATAAACGACTATTGGTTATGGTTCCACTCTTGTTGTTGTTTATGATGATGAGTTATGTCCTTTCTGACTGACATATAGTTGCATCTACTGGGTTTTACGCTTGCGTTTGTTTTGTTTCTCGCATGTGCAGGTGTCCTGTCACGGAGATCGTAGGGATCGTGATCTGCCAGGGCTGAGGAACGGGAGCACCACCTCTTCTACAACGACTGCATTGGATTCCAGGTAAGCCTTCGTCGCTAGTTGGTTTATTTTCAATTATGAACCTGCGCTATAGCGTGATTTATTTTTGCTAGACCTGGTCTGGGCTAGTAGGGATCGCCTCTGTTCTGAAGATCGTTTATGATGGAAACTTTCCCGGAGTTCACCAACCAAAGAATCCCCTCCGATGGGAATCCTGGTTTGTTTCCTCCTTTTGGAAATGTTGGTGCTCCTTATATGGCAACGTTGTCCCTTCCTGGGTTAACTGTTGGGTTGCCTGTTTGGTTGTTTTCAACCTCTATGGTTCCAAATGTCTCAACTACTGTTCAATCAGTTCCTCCACCTGAACAACATCATGTTGATTCCAAGGTGGACCTCTCCCCTTCTTCGCCTGTTTCTGCGTCCTCCTCTTCTACTTCGCCTGGTGAAAGTCTGGATTCGAGTAACCAGGTGGCTAAGAAGAAGAAGAAGTCTGATAAAGGAGAGGCTAGCTCTGCGGCTATTGTGCCTAAGAAGCCATCCATTGATAAACCTCCCATCCCTCCGCAGAAAGTCAAGTTCCCTTGCATGTTGTGCATGGGAGACCATCTTCTTCGAGACTGCCCTGGCATTCCCAAGGTGCTTGAAGAATGGTCTAGTGGTTGTCCGCCGTTGCCTTTGGCTTCTGGGAGTCAGGTTGGGGGCACGTCTTCGACTGGTACTGGTAAGGCTCCTAAGAAGCAGGGTAAGATTACCAATCCCTGTAAGTTGTGTGAAGGGCACCATGCCATTCACCTTTGTCCATATATGGATGAAGCCAAGAGAGTTTTGGGCAACTCAACTGTTTCTACACCATGCCTCCCGGCTGGTTACAAACAGATTTCTATGAGTCCTTCACCAGTCGATTCCACGATTGGTCAAGAGTCATCCTTGGTCGATCCCGCTCCCTCAGAAATTCGTATTCACGAATCCATCCCCGACCAACCTTTGGTCGTGGGATCGGTTGAGCTGGCCCCGTCTACGGTGCACTAGCTCTTTTCCGTCGAGAGAGGACCCCACAACCCTCAGGTTCTTCTTGTTTCTTCAGATTCTTTGGATTTGGAGAAAGATTCTCCTGTCCCCATACCTCAAGAAGCTGCTCCTCCACCTCTTGTGATGAGGGTCCCAGAGGATACTCCTCCCACCTTCGAGATGGAGGTTGTGGAGGATGCTCCTTCTTCTTGCGTCACACCAGGGGAAGACCATCTCGGTTTGATGGTAGCCCCTCCAAGTAGTTTGGTCGCTTCCTTTGATTGGAGTCGATTTTCAGGGTACCGCCTTCCGTCTTATGTGCCTTTCGAGATCACAGTACAGGCTTTTGGTCTGGTCGTACCCAACACCATTATAGATGAAGGTGCATCTGTTAGTATCCTCGTATTCAACTACCCGGCAAGCTACCGCTTCACTCTGCGCCCGTTACTTAACCGTGTTGGCATTTAACAGAAGAACGAGTCAACCGTTAGGGATCCTTCCATGTTGTTCACATTTTGGGAGGAAAACGGCCCAAACATGGACGGATGGTTGTTCCTGTGCCCCTTGGATTTCAATCTTCTCTTGGGGCACGATTACACCTATGCCATGGGAGCGCTTGTCTCCTCCCTTTTCCGTGTGATGTGTTTTCCACATGAAGGATGGATCGTGACCATTGATCAACTTTCGGTCTTTGGTCCTGATGTGACAGCTAGCCCACCATCATCCCTTCCTAGTTTTTATCAACCCATTGTATCTGCCCCACCATAGGTCAACTATGTGGCTACCTACCCTGTGCCTGTGCTCAGTGATGATGCCATTGTGCATTAGGTGCTGGGGGCATTGGGTCCTGACTTCCAGGATATTTTCCTTCCATCGGGAGTGGAACTCTTGGAAGCGACGACTTCTTGTTCATTATGATGAAGTCGGTCGAAGCATGGTTCTTTTCCTATGTCAAGCTCCCTAAAAAATGAAAGCAGGTATGTTGGAGCAGAGTTCCTTGTCTTGTGTCAAGCTCCTTAAAAAATGAAACAAGGTTGTCGGAGCATGGTTCTTTTCCTGTGTCAAGCTCCTTAAAAAATGAAACAAGGTCTGTCGGAGCAGAGTTCCTTGTCTTGTGTCAAGCTCCTTAAAAAATGAAACAAGGTTGTCGTATGCAGAGTTCCTTGTCTTGTGTCAAGCTCCTTAAAAATGAAACAAGGTTGTCGGCGTAGTTCCTTGTCTTGTGTCAAGCTCCTTAAAAATGAGACAAGGTCGTTTCTGAGCGTGTTCTTTGGTCTGGTGCCAAGCTCCTTAAAAACCATGAAACAACGTGTTCTCAGATAGTTCTTTTAATCTGTCAACCTCATTAAAACAATGAAACACGTTCCCGTTCAATTCGAGTCTTTGCTTAGATCTCATAAAATCCCAGTCGAGTCTTTCTCTTGACCTCGTAATTTGAACCTTCACTCCATCTACCTTTCATATGGACTGAAGCTTGGGGGCATGTACCTCGAATTGAGTCACCATGCTGGGGGCACGCTTACTTTTTCAAGCATAGTTTGTTTCCGTTTCAAGCTTGTGTAAAAATGAAACCGGTTTCAAGCATAGTTTATCTTTGTTTCAAGCTTGTGTAAAAATGAAACCTTTCCCTTTTTACCTCTTGTGATTGCCATTTTATCAGCCTGTTTTTGCCAGATGAGCCTTGGTTTTCTCACTCCATCGTCCCTATCTGCTTGGCCGATCATATGCCTTCACTTGGTTGTTTTACCCATTCCTGAGGAACTGCTGCGATGAGTGGCCTTGTTAGCCAGCCTCTTAACCTTTAATTGTTCTAAGCAGTTCCACCATTACCGGAACCAGTTGCTACCCTTTATACCACTCGTTCCTCCAGGAGGAGTCAAATTTCAGCTCTTTTCTGACTCTCTAAATATGAAAATATTGCCGAGTCCCTTGTCGTTTCGATCTTGTTAAAGTGGCTACGAAACGACATCTACCCAGTATATGTTTACCCCTTTTTCGGGCTGGGATAGATTACTTACAAAAAAGGAATACCCTAGCCTATCGTGACTAAGAGGTTTTCTCAGACATTGTTTTCTACCTTTTCGGGTCTGAGAAACTATTTACGAAAAGGGATCGTTGGAATTTACTTTTCTGCTCTCTTTTCAAACTCTCTAAACATGAAAAGACGTCGAGTTCTTCATTTTTCAGACTCGTTAAACCCTGATGACATTGGATTCAGTCGAAATGACGTTATTAGAGTCGCTCCTTCCTAGGGCTCGTTAAATGTACTAGGATGGATTTGCCCGAAGGGCGGACTTATATGACAAGCATATGGTATCCTCTTCAAGCTTGTGTAAAAATAAAGAGGTACTCACCGAAATGGTGGGGAAAATGGAACCAGCATCATTGTCGTGTCGGTAGTATGTCTCTCTTGAACATGGCACTTGTCTGCATTCGTGTCAGGTTTGGGACATCTCATATCGTTTTTCACTTGCTTTCGTGGGTTTGGGTGATCTCTTTTGACCTATCATCTACTCTTTGCCTCGTCACCATGACCTTTGATCTTTTGATGTCAAATACTGCCAAATCCACTGTCGTGCAGCCAATATGTTCAAGAGAAGTTGACCTCTGCAAGTATCAACCTTCCTCTGATTCTCATACGATTCACAAAAAAAAACATCATGTTCCTCTGTCTCGTGTCGATGATGTGGGAAACATTATGGCCCACCTTCGATCAAGGTCACTTCTTGTCGACTTCAACTCATTATCCGGGAAGCTGATCTAGAGGCTCCCTTATGGTACCTTGGAGCCTGCATGCCTCAATGGCAGTTTCTTCGCATTCGACGTGAGGTTTTCATTATTGGCCTCCGATCGAGTGATTCTGCGGGTGTTCGACGTCAGCTCACTGTTCACATGCCGTAGATTGTACCTGTAATACCTTGAGGGCCATTGGCATTAATGGTGGTACCTCTCACGTCTGTTAATAGCTTTCATCACAGGCTGGTAATCAGACGATGTTCTTGCATGTTCGACTTCAGCTCACATATTCGCATGCTTGAACTTGTACTTTGTTCAGGTCGAGATGGAGCGCAAGACCTTGGATTCTGCCTGTTATATTCCAGGCTGCGATTTTGTGGATTATTATGATTTGTTACATGACTCACTGATTAGATGGATGTGACCATACCTGAGTCTATTTATCAATCCCCACTGGATGGCTGCGTCCATACCTTGGATCTGGATTATTGTATACTTTGTTATGGATGGCTGCGCCCATACCGCATATATATCATGTATCTGAGATATCAGTTGTATTTCTTCGCGTAGTTTTTTTGACGGCGGAGTTTTCAGTTGGACACGTTCTCATAAAGCATTTCACCCCTCTCTCTCTCTCGGGCCTCATTCTTTAAGGGGCATCTATTACACAGTAATTTGTCACGAGTCCACAAATCCCCAGATCCCATAGCACATTGGAGGGCTCACTTTGTGACCTGTGAGCAGTGACATGGCTTGAAACCACTTTCATGAAATCCCTGTGTACAAGAGCTTTCATTGACCTAAAGACATCTCCTTGTGAAAAACCCTGAAAATGGCCCTTTTAGCATTGGCGCGAGTAAGCAGTTCAGTACCCGTGCCAATGGGGAAAATACTTCAAAGAGGCCGTGCCAGTTGGCGCTCTGTCCCAGAGTCGCACTCGCACCAGCCAATTTGAGAGGTGTTTTTTAAAAATAAATGGCAAAAGTTTCGTCCTAACTAATCCAGGAACTGATATCTATCTTGAGTTGGGAGGTTTGGCTACGGATTTCCATAGAGAGGAAGTGGTTTGCCACCTCTCATGGAAGATTCATTGATGATAGGGCAAATCACATGATTATAGGGATCCCAACTCCTCTTCCTCCATCTATAAAAGCTTGCCCATCTCCATAGCAAGCTAGTCTTCAAGTCTTCAAGTTCCCAAATTTCCAAGAGCCTTATGCTGCAAGAGCCTCCATAATTCCCTTAAGGCCAATTTCAAGCAAGGAGACTATCTTCAAGATCCAAAGAGAGAGGTTTGTCCCATCCTTGAAAGGCTTTTCGAGACGTGTTCTGCTGGCGACCCTTCCGAAGGAGAATTCAACGTCAGAACTATGGTTGTAATTTTCCTTTGATTGATTATTAATAAAGAACTATTGGTTATGGTTCCACTCTTGTTGTTGTTTATGATGATGAGTTATGTCCTTTCTGACTGACATATAGTTGCATCTACTGGATTTTACGCTTGCGTTTGTTTTGTTTCTCGCATGTGCAGGTGTCCCATCACGAAGATCGTGGGGATCGTGATCTGCCAGAGCTGAGGAACGGGAGCGCCACCTCTTCTACAACAACTGCGTTGGATTCCAGGTAAGCCTTCATCACTAGTTGGTTTATTTGCAATTAGGAACCTGCGCTATAGCGTGATTGATTGTTGCTAGACCCGGTCTGGGCTAGTAGGGATCGCCTCTATCCGCAGAGGGGATTTACCTCCACAACACCATTGACCAAAGAGGGTGTTAAAAGCTATTTTGTGGGCAAAGGTTTCTTTGTATTGATATTTGAAAGCCCGGAAGATAGAATTTTAATCTTCAGGAATGGCCCATACTTCATGGGTCCGCAAGGAATTTATCTAAACAAATGGTCTCCATATTTTTATCCTACCCAACACGTCCCCTTTGTTGTTCTGGTTTGGGTGAGACTCCCTCATTTTCCCCTCCATTTCTGGAACCAAAAATCACTCTAGATCATCGGTAATGCTCTAGTAAAATACATAGATCAAGCCGCAGGAAAAGATCAGTATTCATGTGCCCACATTTGCGTAGAAGTGGATCTAGAAGAGGGGCTGCCGGAAGCAATTAAGCTCACTATAGCTGGGTGGACGCATGTACAGGAATTGGATTACGAATAGCTTCCTTTTAAATGCAAACATTGTCATGGCCACGGACACTTTGCAAAGCACTGCAAGAAAAAGGCTGAGGATCATGTAGACAAACAAAACGGGGAACAATGGACTCTAGTCCAGAAAAATGCTCATCCAAAAAAAGGCACTGGTAAAGGCAACACGATAGGAGTCCTAAGAACCTCCAAGTCCAATCAAGAAAAGAAAGCAACCCCAAATGGTATAGAAAGCGTCCAGATCAATCCGGCAAACCCAGTCCAAGAAAATCTGGAACAGACAGAAATCCCACCTTCAAGCAAAGATGGAGGGGAAGCTATACAGATCGAAGCCTCCCAAGGCAGTCCCTCCAATCCCTCATACGCAGAAGTCACAAGGAAAAAACCCGCAGAAAGCTCAGGCTCTTCGGAGGACGAAACCTACGAGCGCCCTACAAAAAGAGCAGGAAGGAAATCCCGCAAAGAAGTTAGGGAAGAGGAGGCTGAAAGACTTAAAATACAAGGAAGTCAGTCCACAATATAAATTTCTATTGGATGAAATACCAAACCAAGGCCTTCTAAGGGAAGCTCCAACCCCCCCTCAAGTAAATAATGAAACTCGTCTCTTGGAACTACAGAGGACTGGGGAATCCCTGTAAAATTGAAGTAGTTAAGGACCTCTTGAAAATAGATCCCTCAGACATTCTCATGCTCCAAGAGACTAAGATAGAAGGGCAAGCCCTTCTAGATATCAGCAAGTCAAAATGGAAGAAAAGTTCAAGTAAAGCAGTCAGCTCAAGGGGATTCTTCTGGAGGGCTGGCAACTCTCTGGACCGAAGATTTATTCCAGCTGAATAAATCCCATGAAACCCAACATTGGATCTTCACGGAGACAATCCACTCAAGCAAACAGTGGAAAGAGAAAGGTATGTTGATAAAACTAGATATGGCGAATGCATTCGACAGAGTTAATCGCTCTTTCCTCATCAATGTTCTCCTCTCCTTTGGCTTCTCTCCTCATTTTGTTCACCTTATAAAAGCCTGCATTGACAACCCGTGGATTGCCCCTCTAGTCTATGGTTGCCCTACCAATTTTTTCCAAGCTCGGAGAGGCATCAGGCAGGGATGCCCTCTCTCCCCCTTTCTATACATTTTAATGGCTGACTCCCTCAGTCGAAAACTCTCAGCTGAAAGAATTGCTGGTACCCTTCCGGGTCTCAAACCTTCCATTGGCGCAGACCCTCTGAACCATGCTCTCTTTGCAGATGATTCCCTACTCCTTGGAGGTGCCTCCACCAGAATTGCCAAAGCTTTCGACACTGTCCTTAGAAGTTATTGTAGAGTTTCGAGAGCATTAGTCAATGAGAGAAAAAGTGAAGTCTTCAGCTGGAACATAAACCAGCAAGATCTCATAAGCATTTCGAATATCCTTGGGTTCAAAGGTCATGCTCAATGGGACAGGATCAAGTACCTTGGCCTCCCCATCACAAATGGAGTTAATAAGAGATCACTCTGGAGCGAAATCATCAGTAAAATCAAATAAAAAATCTCAGGTTGGGGAGGCTTTTGGTTAACAAAAGTTCGTAAAGTCATCCTAATCAAGTCTCTGTTGTCTGCATTTCCAATCTATCAAGCAGCATTTATATTAGCTCCAAGAAATGTGATGGACCAGATCTCTAAACTCCTCCGAGATTTCTTATGGCAAGGTGGGAAGGGAAATGAAAAAAAAATGCACTTAGTAAACTGGGAATTGGTTAAAAAATCGATTGCAGAGGGAGGTTTGCAAATTTGAGATCCCTCTCTTGTCAACATAGCACTTGGAGGTAAGATTCTGTGGAATATGTTCCACGAGCCCACTCATCCAGTCAGCATCATTCTGTGGACAAAATACGTACACAACAATTCTCTCAAAAATCTGCAATGTGACAACTTTGTTAACTGCACGCAGGTTTGGAGACTACGCTACAAAATTAGTAAGTTCTTCAAAAAAAAATTATACAGAATTCTCGGCAATGGAAAGCGCACAAACCTGTGGCCCGATCATATCATGGGTCGTGATCCCTTGGCTGAAAATGAGGAAATCACACAACTTAGAGAATGGCTGGAAAGTGCAGGTATTAACAGTATTTATGACCTTTCGAAATGGGATCATCGTGGATACTGGGTTGGCTGGGATTTTCATGGTGTCCCTGTCCGGTTAATCCCTCAACAATACTTACTTGCTGAACTGCTGGAGGAGTCAGTCCCTGTAAATCGATTCATGAAAGACAGTTGGGGCTGGGGCCAGACAGGAGCATATTCTACAGCAACAGGTTATATATTTCTATAGGCCTCAAGGAACAACAACCATTCTCTGGCCTTTTGGAAACATGTCTAGGAACAATTAGCCTTACCAAAAGTGAACTTCTTTTTTTGGACCCTGGTTCATAATAAAATTCTAATTGGTGATAATCTAGCGAAAAGGAACATAGCAGGGCCACATAGATGTGTGCTATGCAGAAGCAATCTTGAAACAGCCCAGTATTTATTCATGGATCGTATATTCGCCAAAGAGGTTTGGGGACTTATCCTTCAGGACTTCCAAATTTCTGTCCCTCCACAGACTTCTGTCTCGAAACTTTTCACCTCTTGGAGTGTTTTCTACCCTCATAGAATTACTATCAAATCATTTTGGTGCAAAGTCTGGACATCTTTGCCCAAATACGTTTGCTGGCAGCTCTGGTTGGCTCGCAATGAGCTGATTTTCAAAGACTTACAACACTCCCCGTTGCATGTAGCAACTAAATCCAAATCCTTCTCTTGGAAGCTACCCAGTAGAAATATTATAAAGAAGACTCTTTGCTCCTGCCCAAGGAAAAGAGGTGGCTTGGCCCCCTTGAGCCATATCCTCGAAAGTATCTCCTTACCCCTCAAACAGGAAATCCAGATTGGCGTAAAAGAGATCTTGATGAAACATTCCAAAATTGGTGGCGGATTCAAAATTTAACCACAATATTATTCGATGGGGCTTCCAAAGGAAACCCCAATGTTTCCAGTGCAGGTGGGGTCATTTACTCCCTAGATGGGTCTTCAAGAGATTGCTTCTGCTGGGGTTTAGGCCAGAAAACCAACAATCAAGCTGAGATCCTCGGTCTTCTAAAAGCATGCCTCATAGCAAGAGACAAAGGTGTCAAAGACCTCCAAGTCTTCGGAGATTCAGAGATATTAATAAAAAAATTAAACTCGAAGGAACTATTCAGCAATGCTAGTCTCAAAAAAAATTTGGGCAGATTGAAGAGAATCCTTCTAGACTTTGCTTCCTTCAAGTTTTATCATATACTTAGAAATTCAAACAGTGAAGCAGATCAGATGGCGAATAAAGGTTGCTCTCTCATGAAAGGGCAACTAATCCTAAATGATGAAAGTACCTTTCAAATTCCTTGAAAATTTTGTAGCTCAAAAGCAGTATTTGATGGACAACTGCATTGTAATTGGGGTCGCCTTGGCAAAGACCCATTATCTCTTCTTCAATTAAATAAAATACATACTCGTTTCAGTTATTAAAAAAAAAAAAAATAGACATCAAGAAACATTGTCAATTAGTTGGTAACTAATAAATCAAACAATGAAAATAATTCACTTATGGTGCAAAGAGGTGAGAGATCGGTAAGGGTTTCATTCAATGAGGGTTGCGGCCTTCAATGATTACAGGTTACTATGGGTGTTTCCCTTTCTTCATGGTATATATTTCACTCCACATTGTTAAGTGATATGCTTGACTCATTTTCAATTTTGCATCAGTGCATTAATGTCTGTAAAGATGAAGGTAAAGGCGTGTTTAGAGTGGTGTAATGGATGATATTTGGAACAATCATGTTCGAAAATTATTCTTAAAGTATTATATAAATAAGACAGTCTCTACAAAAATATACATTTTAGGTAGCACACAACGTGATTTTTCCGTAAGAGGTGCGGGTTCGTTGGAGGTTCGAACGGTTACCTGGGAAAACATTTAATGGGTTAACAGTTATCTTGGGAAATTATTTAACTAGCTAACGGTTATAGACACATGGTGGGATGAGAATGGAGGGGAGCACGCGGGAAGGAGAGCGGGAAAGGAGGGTGGTTAGGTAGTTTTCAAAAGGGGGTCGAAGTGGTTTGCTGTATTGAGGGAGGGGGGGGGGGGGTGCAATATGCGGAGGGAGTGACACATCACATGGGACCGGCAGGAGTAAAACCATCTTTTCAGACACCCTCCCCCCCACACAGTAAAGGTAGGCTCGGGAGGGGGGGGGAGAAAATAATTTTGGGCCATAGATCTGAGAGGATATGATCGAGCCGTTGGAAAGAGTGTGTGCCTTAACTGATAGTGAAAAACTCTTTTTTTTCATTTACCGACCTCTATTACATGGCAGAAACTTTGGATAAAATGCATCATAAAGTTTGGATAACGGTTTAAATCATATTAAACTTGCATTTTACCCTTTGAACCTTTTTCTTTCAATTTCCTCCTAATCCTAAGACTACTCACTTTTATCATTCCTAAGGGTGCATTTGGACTGGAAAACCATTGTTTTATTTCTTTTTAAGAAAAAAAAAGTACCTACTCTATCTTATCCATTTATTGTTTTATTGATTCAGCTTAAACATTTGAATCAACATTATTTATCTACCCAACATTGGCCAAGATTAAACATTTTGGCTAACTTTATTCTCTAATCTAATTGAAAAAAATTTAAACTTTTTTGACCATAATTAAACTGTATGGTTCAAACAAATAACTCGGGGTTGTGGCATTTTGAAAAATTTGCACACAACATTCACTTTATTTGACAAATTCAAACTATTTATCAAGTAGTGGCATTTAAACTTGCAACACTTTTAGTACTATTTGTGTTTTTCTTATGGGGTTTTCATCTTTATTTTTTATTCTTTCTCTGTTTTTCATTTTCATTTTCTTTTGTCTCTTTATTCTATTTTTTAAATACCCTCTTTTCATTTTTCTTTTATATATATTTTTTGGAAAGCATTTGCAAATTGAAATATTATTTACAATATCATACAACTAAGATAAAATATCCAATCACTTTGTGATACTGTAAATTATAGGACCCTAAAACAATGCAAACAGTATTGCCAACAAGTGTGATAGGACAGTTGTGGTACATGCCAAGGGGTTGTGAAGGATGACCATCCCAAGCACATAAAGTGATATTCGATGGGGACAGATAAAGAGACTCGAGTTGTTTCCAAACATTGGCTTCCATCACACATGTGGAGGTGCCTTCGTCTATAATACACCGATGTATAGTAGCAATTCTAATGGTGACTGGTATTTGGAAAGCAACTGATGAAGGGAGAAGAGGATGTTCTGACTTGTCAACATCAAAGATGATCAAGCAATCATCTAAAGGGTCCACATCTCCCAAAGTAGGTAGTAGAGCTTTCCTTTGGGATGGGAACATCTAGAGAACTTCTAGCGTTGACATGGTGGTAGGAGACTGCGCCAAGTCATCTACTATGTTGTATGTGTGGGTGGCTTTCGCTGAAGCAACATTATGACGTAATGGCCCTTTGGGTATCTTGGGTATGACCTCGACCTTAGGCTGAGGGATATGTAAGGGACCATTTTGTGTCGAAATAGGCTCAGTGGAAACTTTGGTTTGGGGCTCAGCTACAGACGTAGCAGGTTTCTTTTCATGCTAGCGTGACCAGGTCTGGAGGTTGACTTGGGCAGTATTGACCTCGTCAGAGTTGATCATGAGAATTTGGTAATCAGGGTGACTAGGCTATTGAGGTGGAGGAGTAGACTGACCTTGTGGAGGTTGGGAAGTGAGCTATCCTTGCTGAGAGAAAGTATTAGTGAGAAAAGTCGATTGAGATGGAGGATTGGTTTAAGGAAGTGGCACCATAGGCTCCTTGGGAATCCAACATTTGATGCATCTAGGGTAAAAGGGAACAATAATGTGTATAATGGGCATATACACTGTAACATGCACAAGTATTATTCGTATGAAGAGCCTTGTTCTGCTTGGACTGATTGCCCCAGTGCTGGGTTGTGGTATTTGGCAGGTTCCCATGGGGTGCATTCGGTTGAGTACCTTGGCGACCTTGGTTACCATGTGGTTTTTTATTTGGTTTCCTTTCCCCTTATTTTTTTTCTTAGAATTGGGGGGATTGGTCACGCTTTGTTGAGCATACACTTGACCTTTAGGAGGAGGATGTTGTTGTGGTGGAGGTTGAGGAGGCATGGGAGGCTGAGATGTTGATGGCTGAGAGGCTGGAGTGCTTAGATGTGCATAAGGATAATAAGGAGATGGGGCAACATTCTAGTAAATAGGTTGAGAAATATTTGGCCCTGACATATGTTGATGAGGTTGGGAAAATGCATAAGACATGCTTGTATATGGATACAAGTTACCTGGAGGAGGTGGGATAAGTGTTAGAGGAATTGGTCCCCCCCTTAGGGTGACCATAACTCGTCTGAGGAGGAGCATATGGTGACGTGTAGGAAAGGGATCCAACAATATCGGCAGTGGCATGATATGCCCCCAGCGTAGTGGCACCACCAGGTCTAGGGAGGTCTGGTAAAACTGATAAACATAACCTAATTGGGTGTAAATCAAGTCATATTTTAAGGCTATATGGAGAGCTTCTTCCTCAGTTTGAGGAAAGTGAGACACAAAATATTTTCCTATGGGTTCTAAGAGCATTCTAAGAAACCAACCCATATATACATGGTCGTCGAATGTAGGAGCTCTATGCATGCTCCTTCTCTATGTCATTCTTGTACATGGTCAGAAAGGCGAGTGGAATAAGTTTGACGGAATGTGGTCAACAATTCAGTACCGATATCATAACGGAGCGGTAACTGGAAATATCACATAAACACTTTAGAAAGAGTCGCAAAAGTGGAATGAGAGGTGGAGGGCTGGTCAATATACCACTTCTCAACAACTCTAGTGAGCGTGTTGGAATAACCGAAGACGTATGGAGTCATTGGTGATGGAGTTGGATGAACACCACATGTGAAAGGAGCGAAGATGATTGGTGGGGTCTTCACCAGTGTTTCCCTCAAACTTAGGGATGTCAGAAGAGAGTTTTTTTGGCATAGCTAGCCAACCAGCATCATGGAGAATGGGATCCTTGATTAACCAGTTAAAATCTGGGAGACTTAAACCAGCCATAAAGTCGAGAAATGGGGTGGTAGTAACCACAGTTGTAGTGGTTCCACTAGTGGTATTTAATATGTTGGGACCCAGGTTACCACCTTGGATTCCTGCAGCTACATTGGTGCCTGACATGGTGGCGATACAAGGCTGAGAAGATGCGGAATCAAAGGAAGTACTCGATGAATCAGTAGAAGAAGAGTCGGAAGAGGGACTCGATGGAGGACTAGGAGGATTAACTCGAACCCGACGGGGCAGAGTATTATGTCCTAACGGAAACTGAGGATGGATACCTCAGACTCTCCACTAAAAATGCCTAGGGGGTGCAATGATGTCAAGACACAGATGACACTGAAGGCTAAAGAATGATAGGTACAGAAGAGTAAAAAACAGTAAGCAAACACCTAGTGCAGTGGTGCCAAGTGTAAACTAACTATTCTATGAGCTACTCTAATGCAATCAAACACGTCCTATTAAAAGAAAAATGTCCTCTAGCCTAAAGGTTATCTAAATCCTCAAAAAATTCTAGAATCTATTATTTTAAATGGCCTTTCAAATAAATTCGCGCTCATAGGATCTCATCCCTGCAATGTACAACTGTCCATCGAAAGATAGGGTAGAGAACCAATTGCTTCCCACAACCAGTCCTATAAAGAGTTTTCCTAAGATATTCCACTAAGGTTACCTTCGTTCCATGGGGGTGGTCGAGTATTGAGCTTCTTGGTAAGTCAAAAAAAGCACGAATTTCCTACCATGGGTTGGGTAGCACCGAGGAGAACCGCTCACACGATGCCCTGGCCTAACCCCCTCTGAAACGTATTTCTGATGCACTCTGGCTTTGACCGTGGGATGGAAAAGGATTTGAATCTCCCTATTAACTCAAATTTTTATGTATCAATGTATGTGGTCGATGGATGTTATTGGAAGCCTATCCCACCGATCCTACACCTATCTACAAAGATTATTTTGGCCCTGGTGCCCAAGTGGGATTATTCTATGTGAGTTATATTTATTAAGTGGCGTGTTTAAGTCTTGGCTTGGCGACTTGAACCAAGCTCTCGTTCGCTTTAGGTGTGAGTGTGTGAAAATAATTTTGTATTGTGGATGAGTTAATTAAGCATGTTTTATGATGATGCCAAAAGGCTGCTGAAAATTGTAAATAAAATTGAAATAATGGCAGTAAAGTAAACAGTAAATCAAGCATAAACCCCACCCAAACAAGGATTTCAAACAACAACACTAGGAGAGGCAAACAAGCAACTCAAAAGACACTGAAAAGGTCACAATATCTAATGTCTGTGGGACTAGGATCTAATGACACTATACTGCTGAAAATGGCACGTAAAACAACAAAACACTAGAGGGGGGGGAATTTGCAAAATATAGGGTAGAAGCTTTAGAACCTAGGGAAAACAATGTGACCCTAAGGGGGAAGGCCAAACAAAACTCAAGAGGGATTTTTGGATGCTAAAAAAACTATCTTAAAGGTCTGCAAAAAAATGGATCAAACCCTGAAAAAATGGTTGAAAGTACTAAAAATATCAGACTACCTACTGAGCAGAACCCTTCCTAAAAAGGTGGAAGTGTATTAGAACCATATGGGGCTTATTTATACTTCAAATAGACAAATTGAGCATATCCAGGCCTAAGATGGGCTGAAATAGTAGTCAAACAACCCAAAACAGTGCTCTCGGCAAACCCTGAAAATTTCAGGAAAAAAAAAAAAAAAATTATCAGAAAAATTCTAAAACGCAATTTTTGATCTGAAAATGAAGGAAAACACAATTTTTGGGCATATAAGTGATTTTTTGACCTCCAAAACGCACTTTTGGGGCTTAATAGTGCATTTTTCTCTCCTCAATTCTCGGGTGGTAGGTCTTAGACGTATTTTCCATCTCTTGTTCAGCTGGTACCTGTGACCTATGGAATACACCAGAAAATTTTCACAACTTAGAATTTGAACAAAATAAGGGAATAAAAGCTGAAAATAGACATCAAGAGATTGAAAAATAGCTGAAGGAAAACCCTGATTGCTGAAGCTTTTGGTCACCCAGGAATCTGAATAACAACAATGGAGTCGCCATTTGTTAGTGTGATTTTTTCTAGCAAGTGTACCAAAAAGGATTCACGTAAGCCACGAGTGATTAATGGCCCTAACAACAGATATGGTTATTTGACACTTCATATTTTCAATAGAAAGTTAGAAGAAAACCTGAAAAATAATATATCTATGCAACAGATGATGTTAAACAATAATAATAAAACTAACGTAAAATCCCAAAGTTCCATCGATAAAGAAATACCTGGTGAAGGATACTTGTACAAAGGTTAAAGATCCCCCTCAATGGGATGGGTCCTTTGGTTGTCCTTCGTGCTTCAGTATCTGTATCTCTCTCTCTCTCTGATGTATGAAACCCAAAATGTGTGTTGAACTCAAATGTGAGCTCAATTGCAAAAAGAAGATAATAATGATGATGATAGTGATCACGGTGAGGAATGGATGGAAAACCCTCTTATTTATAACAAAATATTGGGTTACTCTAAAACATGGAGAATAATCAAATATTATTAACCACAATCTAGAACTTATCCGCTTGGAATATTTTATTTTATTCTTTGGAGGGAAAAGATATTTAAATTGGTTAAATACCTTTATTTGGAAATAATAAATAAATAAATTATTTATTTATTATTTCAAGGATGTGGTTAAGGAATAATATACAAATAATGATTTTTTTAATCATTCCTTAATGATTTAGTCAAATTTGACAAGGAATATTAACTAAATAATGATTTAATTAAATATTCCTAGAGAAAAATCAAATAAATAATGATTTATTAATTATTGCTCTTGATTGGGTCAAATGTGACAAGGAATATTAAATAAATCATGATTTAATTAATTATTCTTAGAGAAAAATCAAATAAATATTGGTTTATTTAATTATTCATCATAGTGTTTCTAGTTTTAATCAGAAATAATTTAATAAAATATGGTTTATCAAATTATTTCTTATAGTGAAAGCAATTTTACTATGGTATAATCAGTCTTACATGGTGTATTTCGATCCACCTAGTTAGAAATAGCTAGGTGATAATTTTTTGGTAAAAACACTTGACACATTATGAGACATTTTTTATCAATATATAACCTATATCATTCAATACAGAATCCATTAAATATATTTTATAAATAAATCAAATAATTTTCAGTGAAAAAAACCTTTGGTAACCGGTGTGTTGATCTGAATAAATGCACTGGTGCATTTTGTTGGCATTATGATGTAATATGTTTTCCTTGATGGAAACCTACTCGATGAGTTTCCTTTTGATAGCAACCTATTTGTTGAAGATGTAAAATTGATGTATCTATAGGTCATTTCAGATGTGACAAAGAAAGGAATTCCAATCAGTGACAGAGAAATGATTAAGGTAAAGTTTCAAGATGCATATGAAGGTTTGATGAAGGGAACACGCTATACCCGCAGGTTTGATGAAGGGAAATCGAGTATACATCCAGAATTAGTTTATACGTAGTTTTGATGAAGAAAAGTCACGTCCACATGCAGGTACAAAGAAACAAAGTAGCGTATGTATTTACACACTCAGTTTATGATACTAGGGGTCCTTACCATGGTATTATCCCACAATATTAAGCGTTGTAATGGCTATTTGATCCCATCCAAGAATACCACCGACATTTGTGTGGTTTTTGGCTCATACTATTGGCTAAGGCTCAATATATATAAGGATGATCCAGGTGGATATTGGTGGTCACCCGCCTATTCCACTTGGGGCTCCACCATTTTCTATTTCAGTTTTTCAGTTTTGGCACAGTTTACTATTTTTAGCAGTTTTTCGGGTCCTAAACTTCCGGAGCCGTTTTGAGGCCCTAAACGACGTTTTTTGGGAAAAAGGAGAGCAACATGGGTCCATGGACCGATGTTGCTCGTTCCAAATTTGTAGTCCTCGGATAGATCTTTCTAACGAGGTATGGTACGCGTCAAACGGAGATCGTATGCCAAAGTTACGCCCCTGGGAAGTTGAAATACCAATTTACCCAAACGGGGCCCATAGTTTTGGCGCTTCATCTCCTAGGGTTAGGGTTTTGGATATTTAGGATTTCCCATTGTTTCTAAATAATAAATAGGCCCTCAAGCCTCATTGTAACTCAGTTCAGAGGCCTGTAGCCGCCACATCTCTTCTCAGAGATAGCTACCAGTGCCCTAGCTAGTTTTATTTCCATTCTGTCTGTAAGCAAATTTCAGTTCTTTGATATTAATGAAATGAAGTGTTATTTCCGCCGCATCTCTGTATTTATGGTTATGTGTTTATTCTGTTGCATTCCTGCATAAATCCGGATCAGTGGTATCAAAGGGGTCTGCTTTTTCTCGATCCTTCTTTGCATGTCCCCAACGAGGTCGGGGTATAAGGAGCTAGGGCTTGATCTGGTGGAACCTTTGCAAGATCAGCCTCGCAAACCTCGACGGACGCCCATGGGGGATGAAAAGAAAGATGAGGGAGCAGAAGATCCTATCAAAATATTGCTCGAGGAGGCCCTCGAAAAACAAAGGAACGCGATGATGGATAGCTTTGCTCAGATCCTTCAACGGCTGCCCACCGGCGGCGCATCTGCATCCAGTAGCCACTCTGGAGTTGCGACTCCCTTTAAGGTACAAGTAAATTTTGACATTCCCATATTTGAGGGTCAAATAGACGTAGATGCCGTAGATAGATGGTTGAATCTATTAGAAGGATATTTCTCTGTTCATGACTTTTCAGACCGGGAGAAGATTATTTTTGCACTCCTTAAAGCTACCCCCCATGTTAAGGACTGGTGGGAAACCTACTGTGAGAACAAGGACCAGACAGAACCCTCTCTGTTCTCGGCCGTACCAACTTGGAATTCTTTCCAAGACACCGTCAAGGAACAGTACTATCCCGTGGGGAGCTATGAGGACAAGTACATACAATGGACCACGCTGCGACAACAAAGGGATCAAGATGTGCATGAGCCGACGAATCTGTTCCATACCCTGCGCACAAAGTTGGGTATCAAAGATTCAGAGAAACATTTGGTGCTAAAGTATCGCAGTTGTCTGCACAGATACATTCAGGAGGAAATGGAGTTCCTCGACATCTCCTCGCTTGGTACGGCATACCGGTATGCCGCCAAGATTGAGCAGAAATTCAAACAGAAGAAGCGAGACTTTGGATCTGTGAATCAAAAGCAAGGAAAAGGTGCTTCCAAACCGCAGAACAAAGTACAGAGCATGGCGGCTAAAGACAACCCGTCAAAGCCACAAGAAAAGAACAACACCGTAAAGCCAAAGAAGGACACGGGAAAGTGGTGTGAGTTCCATAAGAGCTCCACTCACAACACAAGTGAGGGTCGGGCCAAGCAGTCGCTAGTGGCCGAGATGAGGGCTTCTGAGTCAGATGCATGCTCCGACTCCGAATCAGAACCTGAAAAGGGGAATGAAAAAGGGAAACAGATTATTGATGCAGAGCCCAACGCCACTGTTTCCACTACAAAGATCCAGAAGGAGGAACCGGAAGATCCAGAGGAGGAGGAACGTCTCTTCCACTCCCAGATGTGGGTAAAGGGCTCCCCTGTACAGTTCATTGTCGACAATGGGAGCCAAAAGAACCTCATTTCAGCAGACGCCGTGAAGCGGTTGGGCTTGCCGACCACAGCTCACCCACATCCATACACCATCGTGTGGCTTCACCAAGGACGAGATCTCCGCGTCAGCCAGCAGTGCCGCCTTCCCTATAGCATCAAGCCCTTCACGGATGAGGTATTATGTGACGTTGTTCCTATTGATGTTTCTGATGTATTATTAGGACAACCATACTTGTGGAAGCGTCATGCTGTGTATGAGTCTCGACCTCGTGCTGTTATTATTACTTTGGGAAATAAGTTGTACAGAATACCAGAGGTACCACCTCCTACGACTATCTCTTTGGTTACTGCAAAACAATGCAGTAAGCTCATTTCCCAAACCAGGAAATTCGTTTTCCTGATGATCCGCCCCCAGGGCAAGAAGAAGACTGTGGCCATGACCTCCAGACAGGGCTCCTCTGCACAACAACAACAAATGGATAAGGTTATGGAGGAGTACGGGGACATATTCACCTCACCCACAGGGGTTCCTCTGCACTGTCAGGTCAAGCACCCGATTGATCTGACCCCCGGTGCGCCGCTACCTAATGGACCGATCTATCGGCGCTCTGTTCTGGAGGAATGATGAAATCAAGAGATAGATTCAGGAGCTGTTGCAGAAAGGTCACATCAGACCAAGTTCATCGCCCTGTGGGAGCCCGATCGTGTTGGTACAGAAGAAGGATGGGACGTGGAGACTCTGTATTGACTATCGGGCGCTGAACAAGATCACTGTCCGGAATAGGTACCCAATCCCACGGATTGATGACCTTCTTGACCAACTCAAAGGTGAAAAATATTTCGGCAAGATCGACCTGAAGTCTGGGTATCACCAGGTACCAATTGAACCCTCCGATATGTGGAAGACTGCCTTCAAAGCCAAGGAAGGCCTTTTCGAATGGCTGGTCATGCCTTTCGGGTTGATGAATGCTCCCGCCACCTTCATGAGGATGATGGATGACATCTTGCAGCCATTCACCAACTCATTTGTAGTGGTGTACTTGTATGACATTCTGATCTTCAGCCAGACTTGGGAAGAGAACCTTCACCACATCCGACAAGTCCTCCAAACACTGCGGCAACACAAGTTATGTGCCAATTTGGAGAAGTGCACTTTTGGCATGACCCAGGTTCAATATCTGGGATACATTATTGATGAAAGGGGGGTGCATGTGGATCCAACCAAGATCCAAGTCATTCGGGATTGGCCAACCCCAACCACTATAACAGAGCTTCGCAGCTTTCTGGGTCTTGCTAATTTCTACCGGAGGTTCGTGTTGGGATTCTCTCATATCACTTGGCCCTTGAGTCAAGTCACCAAGGGAGGAGCGAGAGAATTTTTTTTTTGGTCGGAACCTCGACAGAAGGCATTCACAGAATTGAAAAATTGCCTCTGTTCTTCCCCGGTGCTCACTTTACCAGACTTGCAACAGCCATTTGAGATCGAGAGAGATGCCTCTGACTATGCTATTGGGGAAGTTCTTACTCAACAGGGACATCCAGTGGCATTTCACAGTGAGACATTGTCTGACACAGTTCGCAAGTACCCCACATATGAAAAAGAAATGTACTCCATTGTGCAAGCTTGTCGACAATGGAAGCATTACATTTTAGGGAAGGAAACAATCATCCACACAGACCACAGGCCCTTGCAGTTCATACAGACACAAGGGAAGTTGCAGAATGATCGCCATCAGAAGTGGTCCACATATCTGCAACAGTTTCATTTGAACATCAAGTACAAGAAGGGTAGCACCAATAATGTTGCAGACTGCCTCAGTCGACCACCGATCGTGGCACTCACCACTGTGCTCAACTCTTGTGGGCACGAGACTTCTGATTGGCCGCTTCTCTATGAGAGTGACCCAGAATTCGGCCAAACTTACAAGGCACTCTTGGGGGGTACGCAAGTTCCAAATTTTCACCTCTAAGATGCACTTTTATGTCACATGGGACACCTTTGTGTTCCTTCAAGCGAGCGTGCCAAGATGATATGGGAAGCACACTACAGTCGAGTCGCTGGGAATTTCGGGGTCGAGAAAACAGTAGCAATCCTGCAGAAGTATTTCTATTGGTTGAACCTTCGAAAGGATTTCGAGAAGCACATCAGATCCTGCACTGCTTGTGCCATTGCCAAACCGACCATCAAGAAGCAAGGCCTATATACTCCTCTACCTACCCCTAGTCGACCTTGGGAATCCATCTCCATGGATTACATGTCGGGCCTGCCTTCTACTAAGAAGGGAAATGACTGTGTTTTTGTGGTTGTCGACAGATTCTTGAAGATGGCCATTATGGCGGCCTGCAAGAAGAATATCACAGCAGAAGCCACTGCTAAACTCTTCTTTGAACGAGTGTGGGTGCAATTTGGGATCCCACAGTCTATCATATCAGATCGGGATAGCAGGTTCCTTAGCACATTTTGGTCCAGCCTCTAGTCAATGTTGGATACCAAGCTCACTAAGTCCACAACTTTCCATCCCCAAACAGATGGCCAGACAGAGGTCGTCAACAGAATGATTGTACACATTCTGCGCATGTACAATTCAAAGCATCCACGCACATGGGACAAGAGCCTCCCTTATGTACAACATAGTTATAATCGGGCTCTCCACAGTTCAATCGGCCATAGCCCCTTTCAGGTGGGCTTGGGATTCCAGCCACTATGTCCCATCGACGTAGCCATGCCATTTGCAGCTGCTCAGGCCAATTCAGCTCATGTCCAGTCTGAAGTTGACAAAGCAAGTAGCTTCATCGAGCGCATTCAACACATCCGCCAACAGGTTCATGATATATTGGACAGAGCCAATGCCAATTACAAGCAACGCCATGATCAACACCGGGTGCCACACAACTTCCAGGTGGGTGACAAAGTATGGCTACATTTGCAGAAGGAGCGCCTCACTGGACCCCACCGCAAGCTTCGCCCGCTCCGATACGGGCCATACACCATCACCAAGGCTGTAGGGAACAATGCATTCGAGCTCAGCATTCCACCATTCCTTGGTCTGCACCCAGTCTTCAATGTGGATCGCCTTCGTCCTTACTTCCCACCTCTACTGGACACCTCGGACATTGTAGAACAACTCACACCAACCATTTTAAATCCAGACTGCATGGAACAGGCCACCACAGATTGCATCATGGACATGCAAATCAAGAACACTCGCCAGCAGAAGATCCAACTATATCGGGTTGTCAAAGCTGGCCAACTCCTGCACCAAGGAAATTGGTTCACCAGGGACCAAGTTCAGCAGAAATTTCCTCATCTCATGGAGGAACTTAACGCAATGGGGACCATTGCTTCCTAAGGGGGGAGGAATGATCCAGGTGGATATTGGTGGTCACCCGCCTATTCCACTTGGGGCTCCACCATTGTCTATTTCATTTTTTCAGTTTCGGCACAGTTTACTATTTTTAGCAGTTTTTTGGGTCATAAACTTCCGGAGCCGTTTTGAGGCCCTAAACGACGTTTTTTGGGAAAATGGAGAGCAACATGGGTCCATGGACCGATGTTGCTCATTCCAAATTTGTAGTCCTCGGATAGATCTTTCTAACGAGGTATGGTACGCGCCAAACGGAGATCGTATGCCAAAGTTACGCCCCTGGGAAGTTGAAACACCAATTTACCCAAACGGGGCCCATAGTTTTGGCGCTTCATCTCCTAGGGTTAGGGTTTTGGCTGTTTAGGATTTCCCATTGTTTCTAAATGATAAATAGGCCCTCGAGCCTCATTGTAACTGAGTTCAGAGGCCTGTAGCCACCACATCTCTTCTCAGAGATAGCTACCAGTGCCCTAGCTAGTTTTATTTCCATTCTGTCTGTAAGAAAATTTCAGCTCTTTGATATTAAGGAAATGAAGTGTTATTTCCGTTGCATCTCTGTATTTATGGTTATATGTTTATTCTGTTGCGTTCCTGCATAAATCCGGATCAAAGGAGGAGAAGATCATAGTGCAATGGTGTGCAAGTGAATGAGAATTTAATGAATACTTCAATCTAAAGTATATCTACATGGATTGGGCTATATTCAATAGATAGATATGATATTTTGATGCACTCATGAACACAATAATGGATCAGGATCTCTAGACCTGAAATGACTATGTATTTGCATGATCTGTTTAGGAGTTTTTTAGATCTGTGGTCTGATGCATAATTTTTGAAGTAAATTATATGATCTAAGAAATTTTTCTACTTTGAAGTGTTACGTAGTCTTGTAATATTTACAGATCTATACGATGGTTCATCACGGTGAAAGCGCGTATACCCGTGAGTTCGTTTCAGCAAAAACGTGTATGGAAGTTAGGGTTTTTCTGAAGATTGCTGAAGAAAATGTCTGATCATTTATGCTATGATTCTGTTGTTTGTCAATGAAGTCTACATATAGATATGGACTGTTTGAATACTTTTTATGCTGCTAGTTATTTATGTATACATATGATCAGTGATTGGGTGATTGAATATGATGGATGTTGCTGAATGAATAAGGGTTCTGTAAATATAACAAAGTATGCATGAATGTCTCTGATCTATTCTAAGTCTGGTCAAATTCCTAATTTCAGTATATAAATATCTATACGTAGGTCCGTCCACAAGAAAGTGCGTATACATGCAGGTTGCTATAATTAAACTAGCATATAAAATTGGTTTTATGAATGATCAGGGTTGAAGTTGATTCTGTGTGTTAATACAGAATTCTAGGTTTAATGCTATGATCTGGTTACAGTGATCTCATTATTTTGTTTATTGGTCGATGGCTATTATTTTTTATCTACAAATTGTGTTGTGTTGAAGCTGTTGGATCCAGTGTGAAAATTTATGAAACATGGTATGTAGTGGTTCTGAGGGGAGCAGCCTTTAGTGTGTAAGTCGAAACTTCCTACCAGTAGAAGCTGGTGATCAGTTCAGGGGGATGAAGCTCCCTTAATTTAGTGGATGGTAAACGAGAGCAGGGGGTTGGAGCTCCCTTCCAGTAGTAGCTGGAAAACGAGATAAGGTTGGAGCCTTCTCCAGGTGGGTGTCTGCATACTGACATGAGTCCGCATCAGTACAACATTGCAAGAATTTTTATATATAGTATATATTGAAGACATAGACAACAACAACGATGGTTTTCTCCTGACTTGGGTTTTCACCTCAAATCTTGGTGTTCATGTGTGATGATTTATTTTGTTATTATTGCACATGTTTATTACTTAAATTTCTGATGCATAACTGATGAACTGGGCTAAGTAAATTTTCTTAATATTTATCTGAACATTATTTGGGTATACGCATGTTTCATTTAAGATAGTCGTGTGCATATGCTAGTTGGAATACTCAGGGTCACGTATAGAAATCAATAAAGAAAACTAAAATATTGTGATTCTTCTAAATATTGATTCACCCCCCCCAGTATTTTTCCCAACAATTGGTATCAGAGAAGGTGCTTCTGAAGAAGCTTAATCGCTAGAAAGAAGATCATCCAAGATGATATATCAAGATGGAACAACATCTATCAAACCAACACTCTTCAACGGAAACAATTTAATCTTCTGGAAGATAAGAACAAGATATTATCTTTAGTCTCTTCGAGCATATGTTTGGGAAATAGTTGAAGGTGGTTACTAATATTCATCTACAGTTCCAACAGATCTCGCAGCAAGGAAGAACTATGAAACAAATGCAAAAGTTGTCAATGCATTATTGGGAAGTCTGACTGAATCAGAATTTGTCAAAGTTATGTAGTTAAATATATCAAAGGAGATTTGGGACAAAATCACTCTGAGCTATGAAGTTGATGCCAAGGTAAAAAGTGCTAAACTCCAATCTTTCAAAATTCAATATCAAAATCTTATAATGCATAATGATGAAATTATTGCTATTTTCTTTTTACATCTAGATGAGATTGTAAATCGTATGAGAAATCTGGGTGAAGACATAAGAGACACAACTCTAGTAGAGAAAATATTGAGATCTTTAACTCCTAAATTCGAGTCGAAAGTGTCTGTTATTGAAGAGAAGTAGGATCTACATACCCTTACTATTGTTCAACTTCATGGGATCCTGGCTGCTTTTGAAATGAGAAAAGGAGGTATGTCTAAAGTCAAAGAAGATTATTTTAGAGCTACTGCAAAAGGAAAGGACAAGGAAGAACAAAAAGAATCGAGGTATGTATCAGAAGATGATGAGGTAATTTTTGAAAAAAAACTTCAACTTAGCACTGGAGGGTTCATAGGTAAGCTTCCTTTCAAATGTTTTTCTTGTGGAAGAGTGGGTCATTATGCTGCTAAATTTCCTCATAAAGATAATCATGATAAGGGAAAGGAATTATCAAAAGGAAATAAGAGATGGTTTTTCAAAAGAAAAAGTTATTATACTCATGAATATAGTGATGCCTTTTCAAATAGTGAAGAAGGAGAATCTGATCAAGACATTAGACTACTCATGGCATTTGAAAAATACACTAGTGAGGCTAAATACTTTTATGGATGCTTTAGAAGAAAATTATTTTCTTGAAGAAATCACTCAACTAAAAATATGCTTAGAAGAGAAAAAAAATAGCCATAGATACTCTAAAGAATCAACTCATAGAAAAGGAGAAGCATAATGAGAATTTAGAATATAAAATAGTAAGTCTAAGAAAGGAACTTGAGAAAGTAAAACCTATAAATCTTAGGTTTGCTAAAGGATCTGAAACCGTAGATGAAATTATCAACATTCAACGCTCACCTCTTGTGAAGAAAGGTCTTGGATATATTGGTGATTCTTCTCAGTCAAAAAAATCCTCAGCTACAAGCTATCTAAATGTAGCAAAAACTAGCCAACAAAGTTTCGTCACTCAACAAAAGAACAAAGACAATTTCTAGGTAAATCATGATCATTCTAATCTAAGGATGAACAATAACAGAAATATCAGTAAAAAGTTAAATAACCCTAGAAGGTTCTATGATTGCAGAAATTTATTCTTTAATGGACAATGTTTCTCATGTCATAATTTTGGTCACAAAGATTCTCAATGTGTTGCATAAAAAACCATCATGACTAGAGAAGTAAGAAAGCAAAAAAATGAGATAGGAATAGAGAAGAATACTTATAAAAAAAATTATCCTCTTCAAGACGAAATTGAATGTTAATTTTCCAATAACTTTGGACATGAGGAATCTGAATGAAGGAGAAAACTTTAGCCAAAAGAACAAATATCCACAAGTTCTAAGGTATGGAGAAGGAAAGACTTACAGTTTAAAAGTTGTGGCATAGCATTATTTGTAGAAGGAGAATAAAATCAATGATACATTGATAGCGGATTTTCAAAACATGATAGGTGATAAAGATAAACGTATTTCATAAAATGCATTAGAAAACGAAAAAAATGTTACTTTGGGAAATGACTCTCCTACTATCATTAAGGGTAAAGGATCTGTTTTTCTAAAAGAAAAGGTTAAAGCTAAAAATGTTATATATTTTGATGGATTAAAGCATAACTTGTTGAGTGTTAGTCAAATGTGTGATCAAGAAAATGAAGTTGTCTTTTGATCAAAAGAGTGTGTGGTTCGTGAACTTGACACAGTAAAGACCATAATAAAAGGAAAAAGAACACCAAGCAATCTGTATATATTGAAAGGTGGCCAAGAATAATGTTATCTAGGAAAATCTATAGAAAATTGGTTATGGCACAGAAGGTTGGGACATCTAAGCTCTCCTCAAATAAGAAAATAAAGCAGGCTCAAAGTTGTTCTTGATCTACCCAACATTACCTTACCAGAAAGTACCATATGCAAGTCATGCCAATTCGGTAAGCAAACCAGGGTTCAATTTAATGCCAAAGAAGGATCAACAAGTAAGCCTCTTGAACTTATACATATTGATTTGTGTGGACCTATAAGGAAAAATTTAGCTCGTGGAGAACAATACTATATCTTATTCATTGATGACTTTTCTAGAATGTGTTGGATCGGTTTATTGAAACATAAAGATGAAGCATTTGAAAAAATAAATATCTTCAAATCTCTAGTTAAAAATGAATTAGATCTAAAAATAAAATGTCTTAGATCTAACCGAGGAGGAGAATATATATCAGATGAATTATTTGATTTCTATGAACAATATGGAAGAAAAAGACAGTTTTATGTAGCTGGAACTCCGAAAAAATGGTGTGGCAGAAAGAATGAATAAAACAGTTCAACAAATGGCCCATGCTATGATTGATGAATCTGGTACTTCTAACAAATTTTGGGGTGAAGCTACTCATATGGCAGTAAATATTCTCAACAACGCTCATGTTCGTGTAAATAGTGATAAAACACCTTATGAACTTTGGTATGGTAATACTCCCACTGCAAAACCCTTTAAAGTTTTTGGAAGCAAATGTTATATAAAAAATAATGACAAAAAACTTGGTAAGTTTGAACCTAGAGAAGATGAAGGAATATTTCTTGGTTACTCTTCTAGAAGTAAAGCATACAAATACTACAATAAGAGACTTTGGAAGATCATTGAATGTATTGATGTTGTGATTGATGAATATCTCGCAGCCCCCAAAAGGGAAATAAAAACAAATGAGGATGTTGATTATGAATGTTTTCCCTCACCAAATAACAATAATATAGAAGGAGAACCTAATGAAGCACCAGAAGAAGATACATCAGAAAGAGAAAAGGCTCCATCCAGGTATGTTCAAAAGAATCATCCATAATCTCAAATTTTGGGAGAAAAGGAATCAAGGGTGAAAACAAGAAGAACTCTTGTAGGATCTCCCAGTTATATAGCATTTTTATCCACCATTGAACCACAAAATTTAAATCAAGCTAGTAAAGAAGAATGTTGGATTCAGTCCATGAATGAAGAACTTGATCAAATTGAAAAGAATAATACTTGGGATTTGGTTCCAAGACATCATGATAAAAATGTTATTGGAACAAAGTGGATATTCAAAACTAAGTTAAATGAAAATGGAGATGCAATTAGAAACAAATATGGACTTGTTTGTAAAGGGTATGCTCAAAAAGAAGGTATAGATTTTGAAGAAACATTTGCACCAGTAGCCATACTTGAAGCCATAATAATGTTTCTTGCATTTTTAAGTTTTCAACAATTCAAGGTTTATCAAATGGATGTAAACTTTTCTTTTCTTAATGGTGATATGGAAGAAGAATTTTATGTAGAACAACCAGAAGGTTTCATTCTGGGAAATGATGAAAAACTTGTTTGCAAACTCAAAAAATCCCTATATGGTCTAAAAAAATCCCCACGAGCATGGTACTATCATCTTGACAAATATCTTCAACAACAAGGTTTCACAAAAGGATCTGCAGACAATAACTTATACACAAAAATTGAGGATGATAAATTGTTAATTATTGTTGTTTATGTTGATGACATCATTTTCAGGAGTAATGAAGAATCCATGAGTAAGAAATTTGCATCTGTTATGCAACAAGAATTTGAAATGTCTTTATTTGGGAAACTAACATATTTTCTTGGCTTACAAGTACAAAAGGAAAAATATGGCATCTTTCTCTCACAAGAAAAGCAGATTCTGAAGAAGTATGGGATGGAAGATTGCAAACCTATAAGCACTCCAATGGTGACTGGATGTAACCTTAGTTCTCATGGTGATTCTCCCATGGTAAACCAACCAGAGTATAGATCTATGATTGGAAGTATACTTTATCTAACAGGGACTAGACCAGATATCATGCATGTAATTGGGATTGTTGCACGATTCCAAGCCAATCCAAAGGAGACACACCTTCAGTCTATAAAAATAATATTCAATTATCTACAAGAAACTCAAGATTTTGGTCTATGGTATCCCAATAATGTTGATCTTACTCTTCATTCTTACACAGATCCGGACTGGGATGCAAATGTTGATGACCAAAAAAGCACTAGTGGAGGTGCATTTTATATGGGGCCCTGATTAGTATCCTGGTTCAGCAAGAAGCAAATTTCCATTGCCTTAGCTACAGTAGAAGCATAATATGTGACTACTGCATCATGTTTCACACAAATTCTTTGGATGATGCAGACATTACAAGATATTCAAGTTAATTTTTCTCCTCCCATCTCCATCCTATGTGATAATAAAAGTGCCATCAGTACCTCGAAAAATCTTGTTATGCATTCCAAAACCAAGCACATTCCTATCAAGTATCACTTTTACGAGAACAAGTGTTTGAGAAAAAGCTTAAATTGGAGTATGTTCTCTCCAAATAACAAGTTGCTGACATATTTACTAAACCTCTTCCCAGAGAAGCATTTGAATATCTCATAATGAAGCTGGGAGTTGTCTCTGCCTCACTTATCTAATATGTTTGATTTCAAAAGATTAAATTTGGTACGCAGGTTTCATGTTGCATACTCACGTATATACATGAGTTTCTCGCTATACAATCACGTATGTATCTTTCTATCATAAAATCTAGGGGTCTGCCTTCAAAAAAATATTTTTCATATATGGTTTGGCTCTATTGCTCAGGTGTTGATGGGTATAGTACGTGGTTCTGGTTTTTAACTTACATTTCCTATCCTTGATATTTATCTGTTTGATGAAGATTCTTTGATGAATTGGTTAATGAAAATTTTCAAGATACACAGGTTTAGGGGGAGCAGTAGCCTTGTTGAGAATAATGCATTATTGGCATTATGTTGGTTGCTAAATTATGATATCTCTATTGAGGTCCTTTGGTATTGGTTATAAAAGTCATATCTAAAATTTAATGTAAAGGTCACGTTGAGACCTATGATGTATAAATTTTCATATTCAGTCATGTATGGATTTTTTCAAAATTGTAAACCCACTTGGTTGGGTGCTTGAGGAAAAAATGTAAACCCACTTAGTTGGGTATTTGAGTCAAATATGTAACCCCACTTGGTTGGGTAATTGATGTATGCATGTGTCCTTGGTGATAAGAAAGGTTATAGAGTCTTGAAAAATTGTTTTGAAGCTTTATCATGTGTTCAAGGGGAGTATGGTTCGTATAGTGCAACGCAGATCTCGTAATTCTTGTATTGGTCCGGCCTTTTCCCTTGATGTCAAAGGGGGAGAGTAAATTGGTGTTTGAATAATGCTTATGATTGATGTGTCTATCTAGAAGTTGTGGTGATCAAACACCAACATGGTTGCCATCAAGTCCAAAGGGGGAGATTGTTGGCATTATGATGTAATATGTTGTCCTTGATGGAAACCTACTCGATGAGTTTCCTTTTGATAGCAACCTATTTGGTGAAGATGTAAAATTGATGTATCTACAGGTCATTTCAGATGTGACAGAGAAAGAAATTCCAATCAATGATAGAGGAATGATTAAGGTAAAGTTTCAAGATGTATACACAGGTTTGATGAAGGGAACTCAAGTACACCCACGGGTTTGATGAAGGGAACCCAAGTATACATCCAGAATTAGTGTATACACAATTTTGGTGAAGAAAAGTCACGTCTACACGTGGGTACAAAGAAGAAAAGTAGCATATGTATTTATGCACTCAGTTTATGATACCATGGGTCCTTACCATGGTATTAACCCACAATATTGAGTGATCTAACGAATATTTGATCCCGTCCAAGAATACCACCGGCATTTTTGTGGTTTTTGGTTCATGGTATTGGCTAAGGCTCAATCTATATAAGGAGGAGAAGATCATAGTGAAATGGTGTGCAAGTGAATGAGAATTGAATGAATACTTTATTCTGAAGTATATCCGCATGGATTGGGCTATATTCAATAGATGGATCTGATATTTTTGATGCACTCATGAATACAATAATGGATCAGGATCTCTACACCTGAAAAGACTATGTATTTGCATGATCTATTTAGGAGTTGTTTAGATCTGTGGTCTGGCACATAAATATTGAAGTAAATGATATTATCTAAGCAAGTTTTCTACTTTGAATTGTTACACAGTCCTGTAATATTTACAAATCTATACACTGTTTCGTCACAGTGAAAGCGTGTATACCCGTGGGTTCGTTTCAGCAAAAACACATTTGGAATTTAGGGTTTTTTCTGAATATTGTTGAAGAAAATTTCTGAACATTTCTACTATGATTTTTTTGTCTGTCAATGAAGTCTTCATATAGATCTAGATTTTTTGAATATTTTTTATGTTGCTAGTTGGTTATGTATAAATATGATCAATGACTGGGTGATTGAATATGTTGGATGTTGTTGATTGAATAAGGGTTCTGTAAATATGAAAAAGTATGCCTGAATGTCTCTGATTTGTTCTGAGTTTGGTCATATTCCTAATTTTAGTATATAAATATCTATATGCAGGTTCGTCCATGGGAAAGCGCGTATACACGCAGGTTTTTGTAAGTAAAGTAGCATATACAATTGGTTTTATGAATTATCAGGGTTAAAGTTGTTTTGGCGTGTTAATACAGAAGTCTGGGTTTAGTGTTGTGATCTAGTTACAATGATATCACTGTTTTGTTTATTTGTTGATGGCTATTAGTTTTTATCTACAAATTGTGTTGTGTTGAAGCTGTTGGATCCACTGTGAAAATCAATGAAACGTGGTTTGCAGTGGTTCTAAGGGGAGAAGCCTTTAGTATGGAAGTCAAAACTTCCTGCCAGTAGAAGTTGGTGATCATTTCAGGGAGTTGATGCTCCCTTCCAGCAGTGGCTGGTAAATGAGAGTAGGGGGTTGGAGCTCCCTTCTAGTAGTAGCTGGAAAACGAGTGAAAGTCGCAACCTTATGTAGGTGGGTGCCTGCATACTGTTATGAGTCTGCATCAGTACAACATTGTAAGCAATTTTATATATAATAAATATTTAAGACATAAACGACAACAATTGTGGTTTTCTCATGACTTGGGTTTCCACCTTAAATATTAGTGTTCGCCTGTGATGATTTATTTTGTTATTATTGCACATTTTTACTGCTTAAATGTATGATGCATAATTGATGAACTAGGCTAGGTAAAGTTTCTGAATATTTATCTGAACATGAAGTTATTTGGGTATATGCATGTTTCATTTAATATAGCCATGTGCATATTCTAGTTGGACTACTTAGAGTCACGTATAGAAACCAGTAAAGAAAATTAAAAGATTGTGATTCTTGTAGATACTAATTCACCCCACCCTCCCTCCCCTCCATCTCAGTATTTTTCCCAACACATTTATCCCAATAAATGTATTATGAATTTAATTATTCAACATCGTCATGGATTTTGTTTTTAATAATCTTAAATTATGAATATGTGATTTGTAAGACTAAACACACCACAATGATTTAACGGTGCTATTTGGAAGGGGTGAGTTGTTGCGTTATATTACACCAGGAGAAACGATCAATTAACTAGAAAAAATCGATAGTGTTATAATATATCAGTGTGTTTTATTATACAGGGCACACCGGAGCGTTATATTATAGAGGGTGCACTGCAGAACATATAGTCATTTAAAAAAAAATGGAGAGAGCTGATTGGTTTGGATCTAATTCAACAAGTAATTCCCCTAGTTTACAAGTAAAATTCCTTATATATAGTAAGCACACAAACCCATTAAATCTAAAATTCCTAAGTAAAAAAACTATGATTGTGAAGTGGGAGAGGAAGTTAAACACTAAGGTGAAATTTTGCAGGAAGAAATAAGGGTCTAAGGTAAGTATTGTTTTCTTTTGTTTTTTTTTCTAAATTTTAATTAAATTTAAATAGGAATAGGAATAGAGATCGTAAATTTTTTTACTTGTAAATCTATAGTAAAAGAAAAATTATACATTATTTTTATTTTTTTCTGAATTATTAATAAATCTAACAGAAATTGTAAAAAAATTTAATAGTAAAATTTAAAATTTTTGTTATCCAGGGTTTTGAGTGAATCACCATACCTTTCAAATTCTAATCTTTCTGTGGATCCAAAATATTTTGCAGATCCACGGTGCTCCCAGTATGTCTCTCTTGTAAATGATTTCTCTTTTAATTAAACCCTAACATAAATTGTGCATTTGTTTATTACTAACATAAACAATAAAATTAATTTGTTTTACTATGCACGGTTTTAACTAAATCACCATACCTTTCAGCTTCTAATATTTTGAATAATTTTGCTACTCCAAAGTATTCCGTTGCTACATAGTGCTTCTGGTATGTCTCTTTTGCAAACCACTCCCTTGAAATTTTGGGTAAAATAATGAAATAGTGAAAAAAAATAAAAATTCAAAGACTTTATGATATTAGATTTCGAAAAATCAATTGTTGCTCATTTTTTAATTTAAAAAAATGAAAAATGAATTATGTTTTTTTTTCAATTTCTCTGCACATTGGTGCGTTCAATACTTAATCGCACCAATGCGTTTATAAGAAAAGTGCAAGGACATTTCTAAGGCGCCAAATGTTTTCAACACACCGACATGATACATTTTTTTTTTGAAATCCCCAGACGGTGCAATTAATTTTTTTAATGCAACAGTGCAGTTTCTATTTAAAACCATTGGTTCTCTAAATGTTATAAGAGCACCAAGTTGGTTGAATTCATTTTTAATTTCTAAAATACGAAAACAAATGTGTAGTGGTGTTGTCTTTTTTGAAACACATTAGTGCGTTTTTGCAGAAGAGCACTGATATGATAACATATTTTTTTTCAAAATGTCGGAAACTGGTGTGGGTATTATTTGAACAATCCAGTGCTGGTGTTTTTTTAAACGCATCGGTGTGCTTTGTTCTGACAAGTGCACCAATTGGGTTTAAAAACTATCTGAAATTTTATTTTCACATAAAATAGCATATTAATCTCAAATTATCCTTTAGGATGCATCCACATCAATTACGGTAGTTCATAGTATAAATTTTCCGCTCAAAGTCGCCTTATTCTTGAAAAATGATTTGAAATCTATATTTAAATTCAGATTGTGGTTATATGGTTCTCAAGATTAATTTTAGATATGCATACAAAATTTTATTTTTAATTTTTCTCAAATGAAGGGACAAAATATCAATAATATCAGATGGCCAATTCTTCAAATTCCAGCTTGTTCCATATTGTTGATCAAAGTCTTTCATGGAGTTCTCCATTTCTAATTCCAGTAAGTTCATTTTTTATTTATATTTCGATATCTAATTAATTTTTTTTTTAATCCATGTCAATTTGAAAAAAATGTATTGCAACATCCTGATTCAGAATCGAGTTCAGGTGCAGAAAATATTCTTCCATTTAAAAAACTTTGGAAGCTCTTATCAGGAGCAACATATCAAAAGCAGTTGGTAGATGAAAATGGACAACCTCTTCACCCTAACAATTAGAACATGGCATATTCCAATCGCAATCCTGGATCAACGATGGTAATAATTGTTTTGTATAATGTAATTTAAAAAAATCAATTTCATTTTCATGCTTACTAATATCATTGATATCGTACTAATGACGTTCAATATTTTTTGAAATTAAGATTCTAGTGATGATGAGCGACCCACTTACCATCTTTCGGTGCACCCCACTACAATTTCAACTCGAGATATGGATGCATTAAGAGCAAGAATCAGAGAGGAAACATACAAAGAATAGTTGAATCAACCACCTATTCAATTCCCACTACGTCAAGATTCGCCAATTAGGAATAAATACAAAAATAGTAGTTATTTATCACAAGTTGGTAATGGAGGCAATCAAATAGAGGTTGGTATGGATGATTACTTATGGGATACGACTGCCATGGAGGCAATGTTGTTATATTAATTGTAGAATGATGAGCTAGGGTATGATGCTCATATCGTTGATACCTTATTCGAAAGCCTGAAATATGATTCCACCACCCCTCTCTTTGGACCTGGAGAAAATTTTGACATGTCAAATGCATGTTTCTTGACAATATTAGGTAATTAACATGCATGATTGATCAAGTTCCTTATATTTTGTCACACAATCAAAATTCAAAATGGTCGATTTTATAAATTTTAAATATTGACATTATACAATTATATTCCCCGCCAACTAAAAATTATTCAAATTTAAGTTTATTTTGAGTGATAATGTCTTCTCAGGTAGATGCGATGAGGAAAACTAGTTGTTGAAAATGTTAGGTGTTGAGTACATATCATATCATGCATGTCCGAATGGTTGTATTCTATATAGAGGTGAATATGCACACAAAGAGATGTGTCTGAAATGTGGGCATAACAAGTACCATAATTAAAAAAAACTGGGTAAATCACATGGTCTTCCTCATAATATATTGAGGCACATGCCTATAATCCCAATGATTCAAAGACTCTTTCATTGCAAAGAATTATCTATGTTGTAGGGATGGCATGCCTCACACAAAAGTGAATCAGGAGTTATGTGAATCCCAACAGATTCAATATCCATAAAGCATATAGAGGATCCATGGCCTGAAAAATTCAAGGATGAAGTATGGAGTCTATGACTTAGCATAGCTATCGATAAAATCAACCAATAGTCCTTCTCAAACAAAAACTATTCTGTTTGGATTACAGTAGTGATCAATAACAATATCCCCATGGTTGTTCATGAAGAAAGAACATTTTATGTTGCCTCTCATATTCCTTGGTATAAGACAAGTGAAAAATATGGATGTCTACTTACAAACATTGGTAGAAAAATTGAAGGAATTATGGTAAGGAATACATGTGTACGATATATCTAGACCCATCACAACAGACATGCTTTTACGTTGTATGTCATATGTGCTTACACCATACATGATTATTCAGGATTATGAGTTTGCTCTGGTAAATTATATTTTTATTGATTTCTTTATATATGTAACAATATTGTTTTACATATTAATTTAATTCGTTGAAATTTTTCATATCTTCATGGTCGCTAACATGTCAGCTTGTATACAATAATTTTGTAGATCTTGTAATAAAAGGTTATCATGGATGTAAATGTTGTGGACTTTCTTTGAAGGCTAGGTGGTTTGACCACCTATGAAATCCAATGTATAACTGCTCTAAGGTATTCCTCCCAGAAGAACACCCTTACTAAAAAGCAACATCTACTTTCAATGGTAACCCAAAGGCCTGTAATAATGGAAACAACCGAATGGCTTAGAGGATATGAGAGAGAGAAGGAGAAAGAGTTTGTAGAAATTTTTTATTCAAATGGGGATCCTATTTTCAATGATCTAGAATTCTTCAACACCTATGTTGAGAAATTTCCCATTGGGATGAAAAGGAAATTTGTCTTTTATGAGCTCCCATATGGGGATCATCTTAATATTTCCCACTTAATATATACCATGCATATATTTAAAAATGTTTCATGTTCTTTATGGAGGTGCATATCATCAAAATAAAGTGACACATTGGTTGTTAGGAGATATATTATTTCTTCAAAAACTAAAAATAAACATTAGCCAAGATAAGAAACTAAACGATAGGTTGGACCCTCTTGGTTTTTCAAAGAAGGTGATGTCCCATGGATTTTAAAGAAAGATGAGATTTCTTTGGCAAAGGAAGTTATAATGAGTGTGAGGGTGCCTTACTCTTCACTATGGAACACCATTTTTCGGGGTTGAAATTGCATGACCATTTGAACCTTTTAAGAATGTGTATGTCAAAAACATGATTTTATTATTTTATTTTTTTGTGTAATGGAATATTTTATAATTAATTTTTGTATAGTGTATTATTTACTGTGCAGTGGCAGTATCCTCTTCTTGTGTGTGGGTTTGTGAACCATGAATTCCCCCAAGACCTAAACATTCCATATCTAAATTATCTACATTCGTACGTCAGATCTCATCAAAGGAGATTCATATGGATAGAATTCGATGGTGGCGTCAAGAGATAGGTTAGATTGTTTGTATGTTTGTGAAGGAACTGCCAACGAGTTTCATAGACTTGCAGGTTCATCTTCTAATTCATTTAGTAGATGAGTTTGAATTAGTTGGGGTGGTTTCTTGTCATTGGATGTTATTCTTAGATAGGTACATGAATAAATTGAAAGGTTTTGTTTGACAAAGGAAAAAACTCGAGGGGTCTATGGCAATGGGGTATATGATGTATGAGTCTTTCTATTATGCTAGTGAGTAAATCAAGCAGATCGAAAACACACCAAGTCTGGTGATTTTAGATGACAACAGGGTTGAAGAAAAAGGAGAAGGGGATCTTCTCGAAAAGAATGGAAAGAGGCGCATGATAAAGAATAAGTGCAAGCTTATCATTTGTCCAAGTACTAAATAGTAACTATTCACAAGAACTTCATATTAATGCATATTTTTATCTCATACGTACTATATATATATATATATATTGTTGGTTTATTTCATCAACGAATTTAGAAATTGAAGGCATCAACAAATTCCTTCTTTACAATATGGAAGCGACATAGTCATGGGTTGCATTATACAAACACAAGAGGAGGAAATGGGACAATGACAGGAAAGAATTCAAATGGTTGAATGGTAGAAGTGTGCCTTATCCTGGTCATTTAAAATAAAATATGCCAATGACATGCCCTAACTGTTGGGTTGTCGATCAAGTCAGAGAGAAATAGGGTGCATCTAGTAGCTACCCACATGTTGAAGATGATGCACTAAACATATGGATTGGGTGTAGCAACTCGGTAATTATAATCTCTTTATACACAGTTTTAACTTCATACTACACCTTTTAATTGTAACACACACACACACACACATATATTATATTTTTAATATGTCTAGGTTATTAGACACATGACACTATGATTTTTTCTCATTTTTATATATGAAAATTTTCCCATCTATGTGGGAATATCGACATCATTTTCACACAGAGGATGTCGATGATGGATGCATGACACAAGACTGTGGAGTGGAAGTTGAGTTCAACCAATCTATTCATGCTAGCCACCACGATCAAAAACTAATGCAGGGGACGTTATGTTACATTGTAAAGTTACAAGAGATCATTCAAGTGGACTTCTCTTTGTTCCAATGAGTTATTTTTAGGTGCAAGTGGTGGGACACCTTTGAGTGGAATAATGTAAATGAGGATCACGATACTGGGTTGATATCTATCAACTCTATAAAGATGTGGCATGAAGCTACGGAGCCTTATGTTTTCCCAAAACACTGCAACCAGGTTTTTTTTACCCAGATGTGTTGGATAGGGATTGGTGGTTCATATTAAGACACGAATCTAGATCAAAAAGTATTTTTGAGAACAATGTTATCATGCCAAGTGATGAAAACAATAGGGGTGATGACAATGGAGAGATATATGTACTTGTCTTATTTCATCATTTATACTATTTTTGTATGTTTTTGTTTTCTTTATTTTGCTAATTATATTGTTTTTTATTAATCTTGTTGGTATTTTATAATATAATTGGTAAGATTCACAAATGTTTTTACAAGTTTTTTTGCAGTGGAAATATTTGTACACTAAAACTAAGTATTTCCAATTGTGTACAATATCTATGATAATAAGGATTCAAGGTCATGATATTTATCAAATAGGAAAATGAGAACAAAATAGTGAATTTAGAAATAACATTGAATATTTACTCTCGCTTTAGATATTTATTGGTTTATTAATCAGTTCACATGTTTTTTTCTTTTCTTTTTTAGTTCAAAATCAATATAAATCATTATGTAGTGATAACTCTGAGGAATTTAACATTGAAAAAAAATTGTATTAATATGTAAGATTAAATTCTTGACATGAGAGGTAAAGTCATGTTTATTGTATTTAAATTACAGCTCTTGCAACATTACATAAACTAAAAGGAGGTCTTATGCATGTATAAAATGTTGATTACATCCTTTTATGGACCATAAGAGAAAGAAATGGGCTTACATGGATGCATGAGAGGTTTTAATTTTTTATTCACGGATAATGAAATAGTTTTGACTTTTCTTTTCAATGGTAATTATAAACAAAAGTTGAATTAATAAATATTTTATGGCTAAGAATTAAACGATAAATAATTTGATGGTGATTAAGAGGCATTTGTTTGACTTTCAACTAGACTTGGTGATGCATTTTTATTTCCTATTTATATTATGTAAAATAAATATCTATTTTTATGTATTTACAATAAAATTATATAAAGTATACATGTCTTTATAAGTTCAGTAATAATAAGTGATAATGCTACATAATTAGGTGTTGTGTGATATATTATTAAAATATATGTTGCCCAGAATTATCATTGAAGGTCACAAGCCCAAGCCATATACATCATGTCATTTAAATTCATGACCCTAATCCATATACATCACATCGTTGGTTTGAAGGACATAAAGTGTACGATATGGTAGTGGCGTGAAAGGAATTCCTACAAATTTTCATGGGTTTTGGTGTATGGCTCATAAGACCCATGAAACGATAATCTAATATTTTTTATTTGTACCATTTCCTTCTCATTTCACTCTTATTTTACCATTTGAACCACGAGTGTTTAACAAAGTATAAAATTTTCACAGTTCCATTTCTAAAATCCATGGTGCCATGGCAGTTTGTAGCAAGGGCCTCTAAGATCTTATTATTTTGTGGCACATTTGGGAAATATGATCGCACCACTATCGGTGTGAGAAAAACATATCAAGTGCACCGCATTTGTGATGGTGATTAAGAGGCAGTTGTTTGAATTTCAAATAGAATTGGTGATGCATTTTTGTTTCCTATTTAGTTTCTGTAAAATAAATATCTATTTTTATGTATTTATAAGTAAATGATTTAAAGTAGACATGTATTTATCATTGTGAACATGATGTAATATTAACTAGGAGAAATGTGAAAACATGAATTTTAATGACTATCGTGTGATAAGTATGTGGAAAAAATAATATTTTTTGAGTTGTTCATTAAGAAATAATCAAATATATTACTTCTCAAAAGTTTAAATCTAATATTCCCTGATGGGGGTGGGAAACAGAGAGGACAACGTTCTTGAGGGAATGCGTGGGAATTCATGTTAGGAATGTGGCCTCATGTGGGAGGGTTGGTGTCCCTTCCCTCCCATAACACCTTAAGTATGAGCGTAAGTTATTACATGCGCGTGAAGTTTCAAATCTCCTTGCGTCTTGAGGGGGGTGGCGAGTGTCTGAACGTTATGGAGGGTGGAAAGGGTCTTCGATGGGCATTCTGTCTATGCGAGAGTATTGGGTTTGTGGTGTGGGTGTTGTGGAAAGAGGCAGTAATTGCAGAGGTTCTTTGGTTCAGGCGAGGGGACAACATCGTCGTCGATATTTCCTCCCCTGCTTTCAGGTGTGCATCGTTGTTAATTTTTTAATTTGTCTTCGGAAATGTGATTATACAAGGAAAGCAAGGTATGGTTGTCTGTTTGGGGTGGTATTCTGTTGTTTTTGTTTCATCCTGCGTGATTTCACTCCAAGATGGGTGGGAACTAGTCTTTTTTGGGGCAGGAAAGTAGAAGTGTTCCTCTCTAGTTTACTTATAGATTTCTTTTCTGCTGGGTGGAGCCATTGGAGTGTCAATCTCAAGCTCTGGTTAGTAGGACTAGTGAGAAGTCGCTTCAGGGGAGGTGATTGCTACTAGTTCGTGGTGGGTGCTAGTTTTGTGTGTTGTGGGTTCTTGACGTTGTGGGGTGTGGAGGTTCAGCTAGGGTCAGTGGTGTCTCCTTATGTGTTGGTGGCTCGGGAGGTATCGGGTGGGCGATCCTTGTTTCATTCCAGTGGTGTCGGGAAGCCAATAATGTGCCATGTTCCAAGCTCAGGGCATTCCTCCACCAAGGTGCATCTCAATTCTGGAAGTTCTGGCAAGGACATGTCCAGGTCTTAGCATGAGCTAGTGAGTGGCATTGTTGGTCTAGTTCAGTGTCGTCAGAGCAGAGGGGGTTGGGGTGCATGGCTTTGGGGTGCATAGGAGGTGGTCGATCAAGGCGCTTTGGGTGTGTAAGGCATGTTGCTCGACGTGGTAGGCACAAGGGCTCAATGGTGGGTCATGGTGCCCTCATTTTTCTTGTCCGACTGTGTGGGGGTTCGGCTCGTGATGGTGGTTCTAGGCGTCACGTGCCAGTGTGTTATGGAGGTTGCAGTCAACAACAAGTTTATTGTTTTGAGGTATGTTGAGACTTGATTCAGTCAATTCTGGAGCGTCTTGAAACTCTGGAGCGGGTTCGACAAGAAGAGCGTACTAAATTGATAACAATTTTGAACAAAATGCATTACTTCTTGTGCCATATCTGAGAGCGTGTAGTAGTGGTCTGGCGAGGCTAGAATTTGTTATTAGAGAAGGTTTAGAAGATGGAGGCCTGGGAAACCCCCCCTCAATCACTTCTGATGACTAGCATGGATATTTTTTTTATTTTATGTTTCACTGTCATATGCTTTCAGTGGTAGTCAACAAACCTAGTCGGGGTGAGACTACTTGTGTTTTTTTTTTGATGTACCTCTTTTTGGAATCATGAATAAAATTGATTTAGAAAAAACAAAAAGTTTAAATCTAATTTAGTATCATTTTTGTATTATTTAGCTCATATTTATTAGTAAAAATAGTTAAATTTAAACTAGTACAATAAAAAATAAAGAACGAAAATAGCACCAAAATGTTATATCTTTATTACTAGAAAAAAAGTTTACTTGCCTCTTTAAGAGAGAAATTCCAATAGAGAAAATCCCCAACTATAAGTAACTTCACAAGCCTTATTTTACATTTCTTGATCCTCATCTTTAGAGAGATAAATTTTTAATTTAAATTGGTAAGAGTTGCTATAAATATTAAATTTAAATTACTTGAAAATATCATAACTTTAGTAATAAATTAAATTTTATAGAAATCAAATTTTTTAAATTATATTAAATCTAAATTAATTGCATCGAGAGGCGCTTTACAACTCAATATGGCAGAGATGTTGTCACGTAACTTTACATTTAAAAATAGTAAAATAATAATTTAAATTAATAAATTAAAAATAGTAATAACAAAATAAATTAATGTCGCCTATAATTACAATACTTCAATTTACACCTTGACCTTATATAACTTTATATAGAAATATAAAGTAATCGAAAGTAAAAAAATAATAATTTAACTTTTATTATGAGGAAGAAATGTAATGAGTAAAACAATATAATTTACTTTTTCCTACAAGGAAGAAATGTAATTTATTCACATGACAAGAAATAGTATTATTGATATTACATTATGTGTAATCCATTCTACATTCCATTTACATGTGATATTTAAAACAAAAATATATTTATAACAAAAAATATTTTATTGTCAATCATAATCAAAATATTTCAATGTCCATAAATTAAATAACATAATTTTATAAATACTTTATATAGAGAAAAATAAAGTAATTTAAATTGAAAATTTTCTTGTATTTTCACTTTAGTGAGAAAGATTGAGAGAATTCTTATTCCATTAATAGTTGCTTTCTAATTCAATGTATGAGGGATATTTGCAAATTTTTCAATGTTTAATATGGATTTAAATAATTAAATGTATACATACAAGAAAAAATATATGAGAGGGCATATTTTAACATTTTAATGTGGAAAACGTGAATCATAAATAAAATATTTCAATGTCAACTACATATATGTTATACCAGCCTAGATCCATCTTAATTCCAGATCTACCAAGCGCCTAGAGGGATCAAATATCTTTTCACTTTAAAATATGCTTGCATCTCAAGAGATTTTATCGCTCTCGATGCTTGGTAGATCTAGAGTTAAGATGGATCTAGGCTGGTTATAAAAAATTATGACTTAAGTTTTTTAAATTTAACAATAGATTGAATTTTATAAACTAATATTGAATTAGTTAAATTATATTTTTGAATAATTTATTATTAATAATATTTTGCATTAAACATTGAATGAGTTACACATTTTGTCTTATTAAGAACTAACTAAATTATTTTACCTTTAATTATTTTTGGTTTGTGAGTATTGAAATATTGTACTAATTAAGTTAGATTGAATATCAATGAACTGTCTAAGCGATAAAAAAATATTTATCGTAATATTACAATCATAGTTTCAACCATATTAAACTTTGTAATTTATAAATTTATCTTTGCATTTTTTTTAAAGTAAGTGGTTTTGCATGCAATTTTATATATAAAAGTTTGATATAAGTTCACCAATACATAATCTATAATAAATATTATTTCATAAAAATAAACACCATGAAGATAACCATATAACAAACATAAACATCATCTAAGATACACATTCGAATTCACTACCATCATATAATTATATACACCTCTAGCACATATAAACGTCATTAGCTAGCACACATTAGGGGAATTTTGAGGTCTAAAATGGGCCTCCTAAAGAAATTATAAAATAAGAGTGGAAATAATAAAATAAGATTAGATTAAATCATCAATTTTAGAGGGAAAAAGGAAAAAACTATTTTTTCAACTTGTATTTTCAACTTATCTCAGTATGGGTTTACTCAAATTTTGAGCGGAAGCACTCGTTGGATGCATAATTCGATTCCTTATCCAAGGATTACCCATGTTTCATACTTTTGATGGACCCCGCTACATGAAAAATGAGAAAAAAACATTAAAAAAAAAAAGTGATTGCAATCACGTTTTTTACGTATTTCTCATTTTTCGTGTAGTAGGGTCCATTGAAAGTATGCAACATGCATACTCCTTGGATGAGGAATTAAATTTTTCAATGATTACTCCCGCTTGAAATTTTATTAAAATTTTCAGGAGATAAGTTGAAAATACGATTTGAAAAAATAGTTTTATTATTTTATTATTTTTTAATATTTTTACTTTTTTACTCAAAAAATGGTGAATTATCACCCATAGTTGAAATCATCATCTTGAATCTTATTGGTTCTTATAAAGTTTATTTTGGCTGTACATTTTTCTTAGGAGGCCCATTTTAGACCTCAAAAATTCTCTAATGCAAATCTAATAATCTAACAAGGAATCATCATCGTGATCACATCTAACAAAGCAAAAACATTGTAATCTAACATCATCACCACAAATATCCTTAAATTAATATAAATCTCATGTCAGACAAATTCTATCACATACATGTCTATCTGCAAGCACATTAAAAGAACATATCTAACATGACCTAACAATATATACATCAACAACAACATATAAATTAAGTACATAAACATGAAAAATAAAAAGCACTATATATATATATATATATATATATATATCAAATAACTACATCAACTCAAATAATTGCAATCAAATATCTGATACAACAGACGTAGTAGTTCCAGCCTAGTCTACAGTGGAAGATAATGGATGGTCAAATACTGCATCAACGTCTATCGAACTCGGATGAGTTGGAGGAGGAGGTGGTTGGTCTACATTAGAAGACAATGGATGGTTAACTATTGCCTCAACGTAGTCTTTCGAACTCTGAGGTGGAGGAGGAGGTGGCTAGTTTGCTTTGTTAAGAGAAACATAAGGCACATCCTCTAGATTTGGCATCTCATAGTTAGGCGACTGATGAGGAGGTGTACTACTAGAAGGATCACCGAAACCCTAACAACCATGATCTGATGGGGTGGTACTACCATAAGCATCATGATCACCACCCTCATCATCATGATCATTATCACCACTCTCACCATCATGATCATGATCACTACCTTCATCATCATCACCACCCTCATCTGATGTATATTTCGGTGCATGCCCTGCATCCCTCATTGTTTCTGTTAGCCACCTATAAAATTTGTCATATCAAATGGTGGCTAAAACATTTTTGGAGTCTTCAAGGAACAAATTTTACTGCTAAAAAGTGTTATCTCTTGAAGACTCTTGAAGACATCATGCCCTTGTTTCAATCACTGATGTTTCCATTTAGAAATCAGAAATTCTCCTGATTCCATGAGAGAAAATACTGCTGCAAACACCATTTTCCCCTCCTTCCACTTCAAAACTAACCTCATTTTCTACCCCTTTTATTCTCATCAAAATCCTCTATTTTCTCATTTTCCCCTTCTTCCCCTTTCATAAAATCCTTTTTACAGAGTTTAAAACTCCTTTTTGAACTCTACCGAAACCCCCAAGTCCATCAAAAGTTTTGAAAAATTGCATAAAAGTACATATTTTTGTATAAAGACTTAAGCCCCCTTGGGCTAAGTCCTAACCACTTCCCCTCCATATGCCTTGGTGCTAGAACCAAGTGCTAGCCATCTAAGTGCTTATCGCATCGGAACAAAACGTAGTGCGCGAGTCTTTTTTCCTCACAAAGTTTTCTGATTGCGATTAGCCCTCCGTTTCATATCCCCCGATCATATTATCGCTTCATAAACCCTTGTGCCCGCATTTGGGCGCTATAGCATTATAAATATTCATTCCCAATTCATTTTTTCCTTTGTAAATCCAAAAAACCCCTTTACCCAAAGTTTTGGTCTAATGCGTCAGAGTTATGTTTTTAATGTAAAAATGGGTAGATCGAAAAAACCGCATCAAAACTTCTGATGCGATTAGCCCGTCATATTAAACTTCGCAACCTCCACTTCATTCATATAACTCATGCTCGGGACCAAAGGTTAAAGTCCCAAGGCGCTTAATCGCATCGGAAGATTCCGAATGGTTAGATTGAAAAGCCCGAGCCCGAGCCCCGATTCCGGTTAGCCCTCATATGCATAAGCCACAAGCCCATCATATTCCATACATCCCATGGCCCTGCAGTCGGGCACCTATCCCTTTCATATATTTAAAACCCGCGCCGACGCATAAAAACTTTGTATTATATTAAAAAAATTTGGGCTTCATGTGTTTCAAAGGGTTTCCACTGGTGCGTAAGTTGAAACAATATTGATTGTTGATCTAAAGCCGATCAACGATCAGTGCATAATCGCATCGCGAGTTTTCACCGAGCGCATAAAATATTTCTCCACCCCCGATTGGTTTTCCCTCCGATTCACTCCCCACCGTTGATCTGATCCTCAGATCAATGGCCAGCGCTCAATCGCATCGGCGCATTACAAGTTCTTTGCCCCGTCAATGCCTTGCCCTCAATTGCATCTGGACCGTCCACGTGTCCAGATCAGACGGTCCAGATCGCATTTCCCGATATTGGTTTAAATTCATGCGCCCCCCGCTATAATTTTTTAGGCCAAATCCTAACCGTTGAATCTCTGTAGATCAATGGCCCTCATTAACCTGTCTTCCGCCCTTGTATTTTTTCCAAACCCTCAGATATAATCTCCACCGTTGATCTTTTCTATCCAATGGCTCATATTAACCCCGCTGAGCCCGACCCCTGTGGGTCCTGCCTCCCTTAAAAGCTAATCTCAACCATCCATCTCATATCTAACGGCCCAAAATGAAATCGCCCACTTGGCTATTTCCCGTGCATCTACCTCGTATCGCGTTCACTTTTCCATCGTTAGATCTGAGACCCTTGATCCGACGGCCCACATCTTGAGTCGCGCAACTTCGAACACAGAAGATAATTCTTAAAAATTACGTGATATGGGTGGTTTTCTGAGGCCACATGTCGGGCGGGGATGCATATTGCGTTACAAAAGGAAAAACCACCTCCCCGGCCTTTCGCCGCGCGAAAACAACTGTTTTCCCTCTGAAACTACTTTCCCTCTTTTCCCTTGTTCATTGTCACGTGCGCCCTCCATCGTTGATCTCTGCAGATTAGCAGTTCAGATTTAAACCTTCATTACATATCGCCCTCCACCCTCGCTAAAGGTTTTCAATAAATGATCACCGCCGTTGATCTCATGGGTTGGTCTCATCCGACGGCCCACGATCATCCCGAGTTCCCACCTCTATTTTTAACCATTTTTTCTCCAAAGCAAAGCTTTTAAACCTTTTCCTCCGCATTTTTCTTCCATTTCGTTATAAAGGGCCTTGCCACTTTATGTTTTTCGACTAACCCCCACCGTCGATCTCTGCGCGATCGACGGATTTGACTTATTCTCCTCCTCTGCTCTCCTTTTGACTGCCTCTAATGAATCCCAACCGTTGGATGATGCCATCCAACAGCCCTGCTCTCTTCCCACGCCCTCTAAAGCATTTTACCCAATAATGCAGGATTTTATAGTATAAGTTTCGTATTTTGCAGGTTTCAATGGTTTTCCATTATATTAAAAGAAAAGTCGAAGGCTGGGAATGACGATTCACGCGCCTTTGATTCATCAAAGGGAACCATTCACGGGGCTCAAACTCCACGTCTCGTCAATGTTTCATGAGGCATTGATGCCATATGAGCCCTGCACGGCCTACACATCAACAAGACATAGTGTTATTTAAATCAAATTAAAAGAGTATCAGTGTCGAAGACAAAACACAGCAGAACAGAATATTGAAGACAGTTTGGGGATTACGGCTAAGATTGATTATCAAAATCCTAATCCTCCAAATTAAAACACAGTTAAATAAATCGTAAGTGTGTATCAGACAGAAATGCCTCCACTGCCACATCGGAGGAAAATTTATTCCTCTCAGCTACCACAAAGCCACCTGTGCCTCAAAGCATTCAAACAAAGGCCGAAGTTATTGATCAAACGAAGATATTTGCCTTAGCGCAACAAAAGATTTAATTCTGCTAAGGGCACGTAATGCAAAAAACATCAACAGAGTTATTACATCCTGAAACAGAGCCTAAAAGTCAACAAAAGCACCCACCGAGCTTAAATCTTAATGTAAAGCATTTAATACAGAAGAAACATATGTAAGCTTCTTCATCGAGCCCCTCAAAGGCCGAGAAGCCTTCAGTCTGCATTAAATGCCTTGGGAGATCTTTTATCCTCTCCCACCTCCTCATCCTTCTATAAATATTGTTGTAGAAGATGAGAAAATGTTAGTTGTTGAACTTTGAAATATACTTGAGCTTGAGATTTCTACTTGTAAATAGTGTTCACTAGCTCTTGGAGCTCTGCTTGTGATGGATAAGTTAGTCTGGGAAGTGTAGATGATTGCTAAACTAAAGCATTAGACTTAAAGCTATAACTGGGTGTTGAGTCCCGAATTTGCCTCTTGTCCATACACTTTTCCATATCTTTTTCACTCACCTAAACCTCCAAAATTGTCAATATCATGTGCAAAAAGGTATCTAACATGGTTTTTAATTATGTTTGTGTGTTTTCTATTTGATTTAGATTTTGTTCATACAGCTGCGGAAACTTGTCACTTTCCGCAGCTGCTGCAACTTTCCGCAGCTATTTTGTGGAAATCGATGTTACAGGTGTCTACGAAGGAAACGAGCCACATGGGCAGACTAGGAATGACAAGGACATGGTTCGTGTCCTATTGGTTCAAGTAAATTCGTCAAAGGAAGCCGCGGTCAAAGCCATCCACGTGGAAGTCAACTATGGAGTTTCATGTCGGCTGGACTCTGTTTCGTGGCAAATAAACATCCATACGGCCGTTTCTAAGCTTGCGGAGGTTAAATCGACATCTGTGCAGAGTTCTGGAGTTGAATTCAAGCATCCACCTTCCGTAGATCCACTTTCCAACACGGCCATACTCCTATATCCGTGGACGAAGTGGTCTACGTGCTCTCTGTTATCATGAACTTTAGGAGACAGTTACAGTTTATTGTTATATATAGAGCGTTTGCATACGCACAGTAGTTAGTTGACAGTTGTTAGTTGATAGTTGATGTTCGTACTCTGTTATGTTTGCTTTGTAGTGATTACACTTCTTTTGAAGCCGTAACACTACATTATAAATAGACACCTTTTAATATTGTTTGTGTTTTTCAGCAATTAGAGTGTTTGAGGATCGTTACAAGGGTTTGTGTAGAGACCCTGCTGGTAAGGTTAAATGTATTAATGTATATATTTCTCATTTCATTTCTTTTAAAAGTCATTGTATCACCGTATATATGCTCATACTATGATTCTTTGTTTAATTTATACATTTCCATAATTTCCATCTCATTTTAAATGTATGTGCTTTTTATGGTTAATGGTGATGAATTTTCTTGTCTTGAGTTTCACATTAAACAACTTGAACATTTATCACAACATTTGACTAATGACATGAAACTAACATTCTTCTGTTTGCTAGTTTCTTTCATAGCTTTTGTTAACTTGATCTTGCTTTGTACATTTGATTTGCTTATCTGCTTCAGTAGTTAAATTTAGATATACTAAGCTGCTCATAGCATCTTCGATTTTCAGGAGAACCAATGGTGAGCGCATTATGAAAAATGTGATTCGTATTCTTACCGTTAGATATACTAATATGCTCATAGCATCTTCAGTTGCCTCCGAAAGCCACAGCTGGACTGATGGTGAGGGATTGCATTATGAAATGTGTAGTTTAGTATTATTTTCTTTTCTGCAAATTTAGATATATTAAATCATGCATGACATCTTCGGTTGCCTCCGAAAGCCACAGCTGGACTGATGGTGAGGGATTGAATCATGAGTGTATGGTTTAGTAGTAGTTTACTTTCTGCAAATTAAATATCAGTTACTCAAGTTGTTTATGATTACTTCCGAAAATCATAGCTGGACTAATGATGAAGGGTCAGAAGATAAATTGATGTAATGTGATTTAGATTTATTTTGTTGCAATTTTGAATTTCCTTAAGCATAGTTTCTTTTGTGTTTAGTCGGCAGCAAGAATAGTTTGGTTTTCATGTTCACTAGTTTATTGTTTTGATTCATTAGATTAGCAGCACCTTTTCATTTCAGCAGTACATTTTTATTTTCTTTCAAGTCTTGTCATTGTAAATTTCAAATTGCTTTTTAAAGTTACAAGTTGGTAAATCATTATAGGGGATATCACTTCCTTGAACAAATATAACCAAACTTGTTTTCATTTTAGAATTTCCATTTCACCTTAGAAAAACCAAAAACGACAAAAAGTTAAGAAATGGGTTATCTTGCACATATAGTGCGCCGCACTTCATCAGCTTACGATTCCCGGATTGACAAATTAAATGCAGCAATTTAGGACACACTAAATTGACCAAACATTTTGGCGCCGTTGCCGGGGAAGTGTAACTAGGTAGCCAATTTCTTAAAAAAAAAAAAAAATCATAAAAGAAGGGAAAACTTGATAACTTCTTGAAGTATGCTCTCCTCTTGCACTTAGTGTGATCTGGAGGATCAGAAAAGAGAGTTATTGGTTTAGTAATTTCTTAAGTATGCTCTCTTCTTGCACCTAGTGTGATCTGGAAGATCAGAAAGAGAATTATTAGCCCAACTTTTTAAAAAATAAAAAAATGACATGCATAGAGCAAGAGATTCTAGGGGAAGGTTTATAGTTAAAGCCAAGAGTTCGATTTTCATAACTCCATCTTCTTCAAGGCATAGACCAGATTCACCACCATCTACCCCTAGCCTTAAGATTTTTGGAAGTCAAGGAACAGCTGAATTAGAGGATTCTCCTATACCACCTACTAAAACTCACTTAGAAAGCAAAGAGACTTTCTCTCATCCTTCCTTGGTAGAAGAACTAGAGGACTATAAGGACTCTAAAGAAACTATCATGGCAGAGGAAGTAATAAATAGAGGTGGAGGTAGAAGAGGAGGAGATAATGGAGATAACAATGGTGAAAGAAATGATGGTAGAAATAGGGACAATTTGCTTGGATTCCCTATAGTTGATGAGGAAACTCATGCAACAATGAAAAATATTTCACCATCTGTTCTCCCTAAATTTTATGGATTGCGAAGTGAGGATCCTGAAACATTTCTGTTTGAGTTTGAAGTAGTGTGCCGAACTTATGACTACATGGAAGATTCTCAAAAACTCAAACTGTTTCCTTCAACATTGAAGGGATCTGCTTTGAAATGGTTCATGGGATTAGCCACTCAATCTATCGGGACTTGGAATGAAATGAAACAAACATTTTTGGATAGATACTTGGACTATTGTATGCCCACCAATCACAAGGATGAGGTATTCAAAATGATGCAAAAAGAAGATGAAAATTTGGAAGACTTAATTGAAAGATTTCAATACAACTTGAAAAGAGCAAAGATGAGCAAATTAGATAATGAAACCTTGAAAGCCCTCCTATTAAAAGCCATTAGAGATGAATGGATAGACATTTTAAACATGATGGGGAAAGGAGATATTTCTCACCTTCCATTTCGTGATATAA